>JASGXE010008851.1:0-37426 GCA_030068105.1 Sinentomon sp. SZTP_YWyxl
GTGCTCTCTTTAAGTTTATTCGTGTTGCTGTATGTATTCGTACTCGATAAGAGGAAACTCCAAAGAATAAAATGATTTGATTGATTGGTTGAATGATTGCACATTGGGTGGGACGACGCTCCCTGACAGGAGAAAATGGATGGGGAGAACTTTTTGTCCGACAGCCACTTTCCGCATCGCACACATGACGCCTTCAAAAAAACAAATGCTGCTGTTTCTTTCAAAAAAAAAAAAAAAAAAAAAAAACGATGCTGGTTTAATTTAGTTTCTCTCCCGTCAGTCGTTGCTGATTGGAATGCACTTCCTGCGTCTCTGCACTCTCAGACATTGAACGCTCCATTCCCATAGGAGATTATCACGCCTGTCCTGCTCAGAGATTCCAGTGTCATACACTCTAAACCTGAGGGCCCGGCATGGAACACCTTCGGAACACCATTTTTAACATGGGCTTGGATCAGTGGGGTCACACGTTTCGGAACACCTTTGGAACACCTGACGTGTTCTTGGAACACCGTTTTTCTGTCACAAATTTGGAACACATAAGCTATTTTGGAGCACGTGGAGTGTTCCACATCGCTTATGTGTTCCAAATTTGTGACAGGAAAATGGTGTTCCAAGAACACGTCAGGTGTTCCAAAAGGTGTTCCGAAACGTGTGACCCCACTGATCCAAGCCCATGTTAAAAATGGTGTTCCGAAGGTGTTCCATGCCGAAACCTCAGGTTTAGAGTGTATGTTATAGCCATCAGGATTGTGGTTATTGTTGTTTGGCTAATTAGCGTTTATACTTTCCAATGGGCTGTTGCAAAGTATAATGAATTAGGCTGGTGCTTCGGCGTTCTGAAGTACATTATCCTTGTTGCGTCAAAGGCTTTGTCAGATTTTCGTTGTAATAACCATGATTTGGCTTCCCTCTCAAAGTCCAGGATGGTCAATAATTATGCACATCGTTCTCAATATCTGTCCCTCACTTCCTTTCCCTCTTTCTCCTTTTCCCACTCATTCCGGCCCTCTGAGTTATGTAAAAGCGAAAAAATGGATGTATACATCACTTTCTGTATAATGCATTTATAGTTGAACAGTTAAAACAATTGGAGTTTAGGACATATTTGACGCCTATCAAAAATGCACATCACCCAGTACCGATGTGATGGGGCATTTTTACTTAGGCTGCCCTTGCGTCGCTTCGTTAAGCAATGCTGGCTAATGGACACCTTTTGGATACTGTAAGGCTCAGTGTGATTTGTTTGCCTGTTGCCTTAGGTCCTCGACTGAATACGACTGTCCGAATATTCCTGCCAGGAAATTCTGTCATTTGTGACGACAGGTTTTTGTTCCTTGACCATCTGCAATTTGTTGCTTGCTGCAATTTGCCACTCAGCAGCCTCCAGTCGGATGGGCAGAAGGTGTTCTGTCTGATCTACCACCGTCCTCGAGTGTGTTTTCTGAAAAGACAGAGGTCTCGAGGCTTTCTTTCCTCCTATAAGGAGTTCTTTATTGGCCGTGCATGCCCGCTACTTCTCATTTCTTCTCAAGCTGTACCTGAAACAGCTCATCGGGTCATATTTTCGGCAAGGTACCCGTTTTGGGCATCGCCCCTTCCTTTTGGAGGGCTGCGGCTCCCATTTCGCCTTGAGAGTTGGCACCACACTTCCATCTGGTAAATCTGATTGTCTTCGGCCTAGGTTTACCGTGTCAGTCTATCATCATGTCTATCCTTTTGTCGAAAGCCCCCCACTTGTTGGTGAGTGTTTATTTTGCTTGTTGATATAACACCATCATTTTGGTCTCGGTCAGAGACAATAGAGAGTATTCTCTATAGAGAGTACTCTCTATTGTCTCTGGCCTCGGTGGTCAAATTTTTTGCACCATTTGCCTTTTACTAATTTATTGCTATATCTGACTGATACATGTGCCAACCACCAATATCAACACGGTTGAGGCTGTTTCACGCCTTGCACGTATCCCATGATGTTTTACCGCGCCTGTCTCCATTGATTTTCGATGACGCCTGAGATCGTATTGAACTGCATAAATGCGGAGAACTTTGGCGGAGTGCGCATTTTGCCATTCATACTTTTGGTCCAGAAAACAGGGTATAGCGGTGGCGGAATCAATGTTCTCATTCATGTCAAAATTGCGACCGTTCAGATTTCGGCAAAAACTCTATGCTGCAGAAATTAAAGATCCTCTTTTACGAATATAGCCGAGGTCAAAATCTGACACCTCTAGAAGCTTTGTTTTGTAGTGTGGCGCAATTTCTACCGCCTGCATAAAAATAAAAAGAAAGAAAAAAGTTTCGGGGGCAACAGTTAAATGGAAAAAACATATGTATGGGTACATTCATTCCTCCGCTACATGCATCAACGGAATCCGAACCCACAGGCTATCATCAAGAGCACCGTTTTAGCCTTACTCCAAAAATAATACGGTGAGAGATTGTGCATATGAGACCGGCCTATGAGATTGTTGATGATCCACGAGCGCTCTCTGATCGCTCGAACAGGCATAATTCATCGCCAAAGCTCTTCTTATTGTCATGATGGAATTAAAGCTGATCTTTAGTAACGCTTTATCATAGCGTACAGATTTGCTGATATCTCTGCTGCATTCGCAAATTTTTACATTTGTACAGCGTATTCCACTTAAAAGTGGCCCCTCGTGTTTGTTCGAGGTTTAGTGTGTTTTCCCATTCATTTTTTAGATTTTGGCCTTGTTGGCCATGGTTTTCAGCTTGAGTTTGAACAAGTCATGGTGTTCTCTCCCGCCGAGCTAATTTTTGGTGAGCCATTTGTCAATCAGGGACGAGGGCTCGTCCGAAATGTGCCGAGAAGCTTTCGTCAACGATTCGGTATTCCTGCCGCGAGGCCAAGAACGCCATTCAAACGTTCGTGGCAAACAAGGCCCGTGACTAATGTGTCAAACGAAGATGAATGGATGTTCCGCGTCAGAGGAGCGGTTGAGGACGTCCAGAGCCGGATCTTTACTAGCCCCAAGAAATCAATCCGGCGCCTGGCACAGAAAAAACAGGTCTCGCACAGACATCCTGCTATCAGATTTTGACACAGGATCTGCGACTCAAGCCCTGCAAGATCCCAGCAGTCCATGTGCTGAGACCAGGGGAAGGCCCAACCCTCGATGACTTCTACTGCTAACAAGGCCAAAAACTAGAAAAATAATAAAACAAGGAAAAAACAAATTTAACCAAACAACACGAGGGGCCACTTTTAAGTGGAAAACCCTGTATATGAGAAAGTTAATAACCGAGCTCAAATGATAATTCCCGAGAGCTTTGTTCCTTGAAAAGTTCTACCTATATCCGACCAGGGAGGGATAGTACGGTGGGAGGACGATGGACCCTCTCTTAACAATGTCAAAGTGTTCACTATGCCTGTTCTACGTAGATCCATAAAGCCTAATTTCTCTCAAGTTTTTTTTTAAAAACAACGCAGTTGATAGGGTACAGAAGATATCTCTCAGCTCAAATTTCTGGGAGGTAGTGCCTATTTTGGCATAACTTGCCATCGGCAGGCCTGTATATCAGAATTTTTGCAATTCTACTGCATAAAAAATAGTGTAACCCGAGTAAATGAAAACTTGCCACTGAGCGTTTAAGCGCAATCACACTCCCACTACAATAGAAATCCAGAAAGTAAGTTAGCAAGTTTATACACGCGCGAGATATTCCGTGTGCGCGATCACATAGCGGGCAATAGCCGGCGCAGCCGGCTAGTTTTTCTTAACATAAGTTTTTTACCCATTTGTGTGATTTGCAATATACACATTGAACGTAGATTTATACCTACCCACTTTGAGTGATTGGAAAGATTTGAACGATTAATGACTTGCAGGAACACACGTATTTTTTACCATGAGAGTGAATTTCGGGATGTAAACGTAGATGCTAACCGATTTCAGTGATTTGTACACAGCTTTCGGTATCTCGAGGTATCTAATGATTTGTGATGCGGTGTGCAGTGATGAAGTGATGACTTAGTGATGCAGGTCAGTTATCCTCTCAATATGCATACATGTGGGGAGAATAACACTGACCTAATTGCATATTACAATTCAGCCAATAAACTGATTCTGCTTGCAGAAACATCACAATTCAAAGGCCGGCACCTTGGCGGAATTCTGGTTCAATCTTCCGAGAGCAAGTTCCCGATCATGCATCATGTATCTGCTGGTTCTGATCCTCATTGAAATCCATCCCGCAGATTCGGTCCTGTTCAACTATCCCGACGAGCATGATAAACCGAGAATTTTGATAGAACTAGTTGTTCAAGTTGTGAATAAAGCACTAAGTGTCAGTCTTTCAGACAGCGACTTGTCGACTAATCATGCATCATCAGATTTCACCAGAACCAGCAGTCTTGTGTATGACGATACGAAGAGGATTGTTAATAGAATCAACCGAAGCTTGCATTTTAATGATCCAAGGCAGGCTGTAAATTCAACGGCGACTTATTTATGGCGGGATCTTCGGAAGAAGATCGGCGCGGAGAACGGTGTGTTCGCAGTCGGCCTCTTTCTGGATGATGAAACGGATGATATTCTCAGTCTGAATCCTGGGACGCCATATGGAATCGATAACACTAATTTCTCTTATATCTACAAAAAACTCTCAGATCTTCAGAGGCCAGACCGTGTCATCCCAGGTAAAGTGACGTGACATATGTAGAAACACTGCTGTTGCAATCGTTTTTTCTGGTTCGGGCAATCCGTTATGGAGAACCCCCATCTTTCTGCAGTTTATTGTTATTATTATTATAATATTTTTATTTTATTATTTATTCAATACTGCCTACAAACGAAGTGGTGGCATGTTGGACAGCAACTGCATCATATGTTTATCGCCAACCTTAAGCAGAGCGCAAGCGGCGCACCAATTCCTCGGCAAGGAGGCTCGGACGGTTTTTCGTCACTGAACATTTATTGTTTCACTCGTTTCATAGAACATGCCCTGAAAATTTGACAGTTCTGCGATGAAATCTTAACTCCCACATGCATTCCTCAAAAGGGTCCATTTTGGGGGTTTTGGGGGGCATGACTCAGTAATGGGGGGTCGGATCACTTTTTTCCACTGATTAAGTTCGATTCGTACGGTCATGGGGAATCTGTTGCGGCATTTCGGTGGGTTGATTTACGGGACACCCTGAAAAAGAAGAATTTTCTTGTATAGACCTGAAGAGAAGATACCACATTTTAGTGCACCATTTTTCAACACAGGCATATAGGAAGCGTTCTTTACGGATAACTGTGTGAATAATGTATGTTCTCTCAATGTATGTGTACTCGGTGTAATTCGGGGCACACCATTTTTATGACACAAATTTGGAACGGGAAAGCGAACGGGTTACACCATGTATACTGGCGGCGGAAAAAGATTACCCATAACATGTGAAAAATTTCCATTCTTGAGATTTTAGCATAAACTCCATGCTGTAGAAATAAAAGATCCTCTTTCATCACTAATGTCAAAATCTGACACCTCTAGAAAGTTCCGTTGCAATTTGGCGCTTTAATTTCTACCAAATGCATAAGAGTAAAAAGAAAGAAAAAAAAGTTTCGGAGGCAACTATCAAATGGGAAAAACACATGTGTGAGTAATCTTTTTCCGCCGCCACTATACACCAAATAACGAATGTGTGTTTCAAATCTGAGACAGCAAAATATTATTTCAAAAATACATTACGTATTGTGAAAAGGTCCAAAATTAGAAAACATTTCCATCTAAACCCTCTTTGAAAAGGAATTCTACACAGGTGTTACGTATGTAGAGACGAAAACCTCTGTTTTAGAATGCTGTGATCACTTAATTCACGCTTCTTATTTCGGCTGCGTGCGATCTACACTCAAATGACCTTTAATTGCAATTTCGCCGGGTCGAGCTCATTCAGCAGTTCTGGTACTCAATTGCGTACCCTCAACCAATGGCGGTAAAGTTGGGCACGCCTCACAGATGAGATGGATACTGGAGTGGCAAAGATTTTGGTTGGGTTACAGCGGACCTTCATGTCAGCGAGGGACCAGGTACAGCCATAAGACCGGCAGCCGGAAGCAGACTATAGTGGGCCACACCAAAGGGTGCACAACACGTCCAAACAAGTCCCGACTACCAGTTATCACAGCACACACGCGGACAAGAAATGAGTAGATATTTTAGGTAAGGAACAGAGAATTTAGAACAGAGAGAATGTGAGACAGGTTGCCACAAACCAGGCAAGCAGTAGTGGGCCCTGTCAAAGGGCAGCGCCACACGTCCCATCAATCCCAGCCATGCAGCAAGTAGTCTCAAGGATTTGATGAAGAAGGAATTGTGGACAGGACTGAAAGATTTTTAGAACAGAGATAGCCAGAAAGCAAAGTGAAGGTCAAATCGCAACCCGTAGAGGAAGAGTGTGAGCTGCCCGTCCTAAGGCGCCCCCGGCAGCATGCCGGGAAGGGCAAAAAGCGAGGTGAGGCCAGCAAATTCCAATTCTTATAAAACCTCGAAAAACGAGCTAAATAACCCAGATGACCTGCAAGAGGACAGGAACTGTTGTACTGATGCCAACTTAATCGAGGTGTGCCGATTGAGACATAGTCGGTAGGGAGACAGATGAGAAACTGTTTTTCTTTTATAATTTGCCTGAAGAGCTTGAGAACTCTTTGGTTTTTTGTGAGTCTAAATAATCAAGTTTAAGTTAATAATCGAATGTTATAATGGAAGTTTAATAAAGTTTAATAATCGAATAAAGTTTAATAATCGAATAAAGTTTAATAATCGAATAAAGTTTAATAATCGAATAAAGTTTAATAATCGAATAAAGTTTAATAATAGAATAAAGTTTAATAATCGAATAAAGTTTAGTAATCGAATAAAGTTTAATAATCGAATAAAGTTTAATAATCGAATCTGGCCTTGCCAAGTCACGTAAAATTGATATCGTAAGGAACACTGTTTTGTTCTTAATATGCAAATCTCAAGTAGCAAGTTAAGGCATACAGCTTTGAACACTGCGATTTGCTGCCGTAGGTTTTCAGATATTTGTATGCATCTCCAAACTAAATTTCAGACGGAAAAGTTCATAAAGTTGGATTGAGACTTATTTTTCTGTGGCAGGAAAAACAGTGGCGAATGGAGTTTGATTTTAACAGTCCCATTGAAGCCCGCATCTTTCTCAGCGTATCGCTATTCTTGCAAAAGAACTCTTCAAAATCGAATTGCGTTTGTGTTAGTTTTATTGCTAAACTTTTGTTAATATTGTGGTTTTGCATTCCAATGATAGTTTGTTCACTCAGAAAAAATATTCCACCATTATTCATTTAGCTGACACGCAAAATCTGTGAGAGTTCAATCGAAAACAATTCTTGGCAAAGTCAAACCAATATTTAAAAACATAGCAATTCATTTTTTCGGTTCAAAGATATGCGGTTCTGTCTTCACCCACTGACACTATTCCAACCTCATGAACCCGCACATCTTTTCAAACTTTGCAGCATCTTCTGTCACTCCTTCACTACCAGATAATCTTCTAAACACCTCCACTACATCAGGTAAGATCTTACAAGGGGAAAACAACGAAATCTGGAAAAAGGCTTAAATATCCGTTTCAGGGTTTAAAATGTAGCCAGAAAATCGATATCCTTTCGTCCCATCTCGCTTAAATTATTTTGTGCTTACTGACCAGAATCGATATGCTTGAAATAATCTCAATGCTTGACTTGCGAAGTGGTGTATCGGATATGTTCGTTGTGGCTTCTTCATGTTTGCATGAAATGAAATCGAGAGCGGGCCTGAAGAGATTGAGTTCGTCTTGAGTTTCTGACGTCTATACCTTAATGTGTATAGATTGAACATCCATAAATACAACAACGGATACAAGAGTTTAGAATGGAATAAAAATTGGAAACATGTCTAGCGAACAAAAGTCAATCTAACGTCAATCTAGTTAATTTGATCATTGAGCATTCACAGACTGATCCACAAATTGGCACGACAAAATTGGCGCGAAGAAATAAAAGTTTTTGAAAACCCAATCCATCCGGGATTTTTCACAACGAAATGATCCCATGGGCCATTCTGGGATACGAAAACAAAAATCATCAAAATGATCCAAAACGATTAAAATGTTCAGCAGTGGTTCCCTTTTCCGTACAAAATGAAGTTGAGAGGAGGATGTGCGCTGCGGCTACAAAATTCCCTGCACTGTGAAATTCCAGGTGAGTGCAAAATTGCCAGTGTCAATTCTCGAGTATCTAAGGATCTTTTTCTATACCTTAACTGCGTGCGACCTACCTCAATTTAATGTTGCGAGACTGAACGAACCCATTTTGCCCAGGTGTTTATACTACTACAAATGCTTGGGTTTCATGTAATCATCCGGTAGTCAAATGTTTGGGATATCAAACTCCCGAAGGTCCCTTTGGTTCTCATCGTGGCAAAAACTAGCAAAGAAGTGGGTTTTTGACAAATTACCGCTCTTCCATTGTTGCTTGCTTTAGACAGACAAAAGAATTGCATCTGAGATTTTGAGTAGTTTAGATTGATGAATTTAATAAACAGACTCCATTATGTCGAATGTGCGAGAAATACGAATATGATAGCAATGCATGTAATTGATCGAAATCATGTAATACATTCAGCTGTTTTAAATATCGTGAGAAGAAATTGCATTTCACGTTTTGATCACAGGAGATTATCTTGCACTAAATGAGCTCATCCAGTTTCAACGAAATGCTATTGGATATCCGAGGTGTCAATGGAGAAAGCAAAAAACGCTAATTTATTTTAATCTGCATTCGCCGAAACGAAATCAGTTCTATACGAACACATAGCACTATCGTCCATTATCACAACAGTCCACTTAACAGACATCCCACGGAATTTTGACAATGTTATTTTTTGAGGTCGCAACGGTGATTAATTCAGGTTCTAAGTGTGTCGATTCGTATTTATTGGATTTTTTAAATTATTCATTAATGTGTTACAAATTTAACACGATATGGACATGCCAGGATTGAGAACGTTTTTAAACCATCCATATTTTAGCGAATCTATACCCAAAACCAAATTTGCAACCCGGAAATTCTTCAACACCAACCGGTATGATTGTTTCTCCTCTACGCTGTGTTTATAGTTCTACTCAAGCAATTGTGGAAATAAGATTAACCCTTTCAAGATCTCCAAAACACAAAAAATCGGCTTTTTCTAATGCGCACATGGATCTGTGCCCCCCCAGGGGGACAAAATTCTTTGTTCCCGCGCAAAATCTGGCCGCCGTTTAGACAAAGTTTCGGGAGCTTTGGAGTAACTGAACGATTTTTAACACTGTTAGCCGCGAAAATGCATCAAAACCGCACTCGTTCGCATTCCTCTGCCATCTGTGAGTTGAGAGCTGAACTTTCCAGTCCAGCGGGTGTGAAAATTGGCGCAATTTTTACGCCAGCTGCCATCTCCAAGGACGTTTTCGAACTGAAAGTGGTTTATAAAGACATCAGTGATTCAGATCCAATCGACAGATGTCGGTGGTATGTTGATCAGAAGCACTCTGGACGGGCAGAATTGTCAAAAAATAGTGAAAATGAATAAACGTCGATATCTTCGGTTCTACTGAACGGATTTAGATGAAACAAAGAGTTTTGGATTCCTTGTTTCATCGCGAATGCGCTTCTACCCAACTCTGGCGTTCGGAGGGCATATGGGGGCGGTTCCAAGGCATCTGAAATTGCAAAAAAAAATTTTTGGTCAAAGGTTTCCAAATTCGGAGACCACTGCCAGTTAAAAATACCCTGTCCCGTGTACGGGGCGCATATCTAAAAAGGGTTAAAATATATCACAAATCGCACAAGCAAGCCGCAAAACCGAGACTTTGATCTGAAAAAAAATGTGCAACATTCCACAAACGTAGTTCCAAAGTTAGTTTTATTGTTTGTCCTGCTCTTAACAAGCAATTGTGGATATAAGATTAAAATATATCACAAATCGCACAAGCAAGCCGCAAAACCGAGACTTTGATCTGAAAAAAATGTGCAACATTCCACAAACGTAGTTCCAAAGTTAGTTTTATTGTTTGTCCTGCTCTTAACAAGCAATTGTGGATATAAGACTAAAATATATCACAAATCGCACAAGCAAGCCGCAAAACCGAGACTTTGATCTGAAAAAAGTGTGCAACATTCCACAAACGTAGTTCCAAAGTTA
Organism: Sinentomon sp. SZTP_YWyxl; assembly: GCA_030068105.1. Classification (NCBI taxonomy): domain Eukaryota; kingdom Metazoa; phylum Arthropoda; class Protura; order Sinentomata; family Sinentomidae; genus Sinentomon; species Sinentomon sp. SZTP_YWyxl. Next base: position 10,189 of record JASGXE010008851.1, read on the forward strand.
GTTTTATTGTTTGTCCTGCTCTTAACAAGCAATTGTGGATATAAGACTAAAATATATCACAAATCGCACAAGCAAGCCGCAAAACCGAGACTTTGATCTGAAAAAAGTGTGCAACATTCCACAAACGTAGTTCCAAAGTTAGTTTTATTGTTTGTCCTGCTCTTAACAAGCAATTGTGGATATAAGATTAAAATATATCACAAATCGCACAAGCAAGCCGCAAAACCGAGACTTTGATCTGAAAAACGTGTGCAACATTCCACAAACGTAGTTCCAAAGTTAGTTTTATTGTTTGTCCTGCTCTTAACAAGCAATTGTGGATATAAGATTAAAATATATCACAAATCGCACAAGCAAGCCGCAAAACCGAGACTTTGATCTGAAAAAAATGTGCAACATTCCACAAACGTAGTTCCAAAGTTAGTTTTATTGTTTGTCCTGCTCTTAACAAGCAATTGTGGATATAAGACTAAAATATATCACAAATCGCACAAGCAAGCCGCAAAACCGAGACTTTGATCTGAAAAAAGTGTGCAACATTCCACAAACGTAGTTCCAAAGTTAGTTTTATTGTTTGTCCTGCTCTTAACAAGCAATTGTGGATATAAGACTAAAATATATCACAAATCGCACAAGCAAGCCGCAAAACCGAGACTTTGATCTGAAAAAAGTGTGCAACATTCCACAAACGTAGTTCCAAAGTTAGTTTTATTGTTTGTCCTGCTCTTAACAAGCAATTGTGGATATAAGATTAAAATATATCACAAATCGCACAAGCAAGCCGCAAAACCGAGACTTTGATCTGAAAAAAGTGTGCAACATTCCACAAACGTAGTTCCAAAGTTAGTTTTATTGTTTGTCCTGCTCTTAACAAGCAATTGTGGATATAAGATTAAAATATATCACAAATCGCACAAGCAAGCCGCAAAACCGAGACTTTGATCTGAAAAAAGTGTGCAACATTCCACAAACGTAGTTCCAAAGTTAGTTTTATTGTTTGTCCTGCTCTTAACAAGCAATTGTGGATATAAGATTAAAATATATCACAAATCGCACAAGCAAGCCGCAAAACCGAGACTTTGATCTGAAAAAAGTGTGCAACATTCCACAAACGTAGTTCCAAAGTTAGTTTTATTGTTTATCCTGCTCTTAAGTAAGTTGTGGCAGACGTAAACAATGCCAACACCCAACAGTTCTATTCCACAAACTAAATCAAAAGTTCATGTGAAAATGAGGTATTTGACTTTCTTTATTCCTGGAAAACTTCTCGTTTTGATAAGCTTGCTTTTGGGGCTAGAGATTGTAGGAGTTATTGATCGTCTGAGTTGGTAATCCTGGATGTGGAATTTTTGAACGGTATTTGCTATATTTCTTAACGCTAATGTCGTGTTCAAGTTTTGTGAGGTAGACATATCTTTCTTGCTGGAAACTTTTGATAAATTGAAAAAGCGAAAAACAATAAATAAGTACACATCAAAGGAAACCGCATGTAATCAAAATTTTAACCATATCTTTAATGTGTGGAACTGTCGCGCAGTTTTTCTTTCTGCAATGACAACACAATAACCCCATTTATGAGTAAGGTTTCATGTTATTCTAGTGTGTTATCAGTCCAGCGTTCTCCCTTAACATTTCGTTTTACTGCTTCAGGATATCCTTCGCTGAGGCAGTTCTCTCTTTCCCCGAAAGGTGGAGCTGTCGATAGTCGAGGTTTAACAATCATCTTTAAATAGTGGTGACTTTTTGGATAATATGTTTTGTGAGATGAGAAATGGTCAATGGATCAGGTATTTTGGGTGTACGAATCAGATGAGGAAAAGTTGTTCTCTTTCTTGGTCTGTAATTTTTTCGCAACATTCGCACTGCCAGTCATGGAAATGTTTGAAAAAGTATTTCTTTATTTAGCCTATTGTTCCTATCTTAGCATGATTTGTCTGGGATTCCAACCATAGGCTCTCAAATATTCGTCAGAAAAAGCATATTTTAGATTTCAAAATTGCACGACAATCATACAAATATGGTTATGTTTGGAGAATCCTTTACACTTTCTTGTTAAATTTTGTGCGTTAAAATTACGATGCTCTTTTTTGAAGTATTCATTTGCCGAAAAATCATATTAATTTGACCAATTTTTGATGAATGAATACCTTCCATACTCAAATTAAAATTAATTTTCATTTATAGAGTTACCTCCTATCAATAGTTTTTTGGAACACGTGGTTAATTACAGATATGCATGAAAGCAATAACTCCAACTGCGACTGTGTCAAACAACTGCAGAATCGCCGATGTATAGTGGCGGCGGAAAAAGATTACTCACACATGTGTTTTTCCCATCTAACTGTTGCCTCCGAAACGTTTTTTTCTTTCTTTTTACTTTTATGCAGTTTGTAGAAACTAAAGCGCCAAATTGCAACGGAGCTTTCTAGAGGTGTCAGATTTTGACATTAGTGATGAAAGAGGATCTATTATTTCTACAGCGTGGAGTTTTTGCTAAAATCTCAAGAATGGAAATTTTTCACATGTATGGGTAATCTTTTTCCGCCGCCAGTATACTTTCTTGCTGGAACTTTTGAAAATTATGAAAATGTGAAAAGGCATTAAATACATATACAGCGAAAGAAATCACGAAATCGAGCGTTTCCGCACAGCATTAATCGGGATATCTGGCATGGTTTATTCCTTCGATGAAATATGATGGTGTGGTGCAAAAATCGATCGCAAAATAGTTCGCTAAACCACCAAAATGTATCGTTGAAATGTTAAATTATTTTCGAGCTTTAGATCAGGGACGAAACTTTTATACGAGGACAACTCCGCGTTTTCACAACATAATTTGTAAATCCGTTGACGGGCGTAAATGGTAAAAACCCCTTTTAATTTTCAATTGCAATCAGTGACGTGTACTGCCGTCCTCTTTAAGCAAAAAACCCCAACCCCTTCCAGCAATTAATAGCAACGAAAAATATTTGGCTCAAAAATACAAAATGACGGTATGTAACTCTGACAGAAAAGACGTCTCTAAAAATTGATTCACGTTGGAAGTCCGCCTACAAACTCAAATGAGTTCTGATGGTCTTGACGACAGAACTGGCCATGTTGAAGCAAAAACGATCTGCTGCGATTGTAAACGGAGGATTACACGAAGCAGTTTCGTGGCTTAAAGTTGGTTTTTGGTGTCGACAAAATGACGTCTGGAATTACGGTGCATGATGCCGTGTTTTTTTTCGGTGAGTACCACACTCATCAGTCGGAAAAAAACCACTCTTCATTTTTTGTCCAATATGCCAGCACGATGCCAAAAACACAATACAATCTAATTTATAATGCAACATCGTGCAAGGATAAGTAAAAAATCCATGAATTTTGCTGGGTAAAAAGCTTTCATTTTGGTATACACCAAATAATGTGAGTGGTGAGGAAGCCCAAACCCCTGTTCCAAATTCCCGCAACCTATGGCACTGACAAAGGTTACGGTTAAACATAGAGAGCAACACACGAAAAGACTCATTGGTCACAGGAATATTTCAATTGCATGCCCAAAAACATTTTCTGGCGTCTGACAACCCAATAAGTTTTTCTTCCAAACAGCGCAGAAGATACTCGAATTTTGAAAGTTCAAGACGAATTTTGAGACAATTCTTGTACCATGTCAAAGCAATTGGTTTAAAAACAAACCAATTAATTTTTTTCGTCCAAATAATATTCGACGAGTAATTTTGAAAATAAAAACTGGCATTGAAAAAGGCAAATATTGAAATCTTAATTTTCCAAAGATGTGGAGGTATTTCGGCTGGTCAATAGAAAAATTATGACTCTAATCAAAACATTGAAACTTTTCCGAAAAAAAGGTACCGGTTTCTGCCTTTAGCCATTGCCGACATTCCATCCTTTTGAACACGCACGCTTCTCCAAACTTTGCAGCGCCTTTTGGCATTCCTTCAGTTCCAGATAATCTTCGAAGGAGCTCCACCACATCAGGTAAGATTTTACTCAAACGAAAATCAACGACATCTGGAAAAAGGCAAAAATATCTCTTTCAGACTTTAAAATGCACCCGGTAAAAGGATATCTTTTCGTCCCATCTCGCTTAAATTATTATTTGTTTACTGAACAGAATCGATACGCTTGGAATGATCTCAATACTTGGCGTTCGAAATGGTGCATCGGATGTGTTCGTTGTGGCTCTTTCATGTTTGCATGTAATCAAATCAACAGCGAGCATGAAGAGATTGAATGCATTGAATGCATCTAGAGTTTCTGATGTGGATAATGAGATTGAACATCATTTACAACTACGAATACAAGAGATTAGAATAGAATAAAAAATTTAAACATGTCGTCTCCACTTTAAGTGGTCTCCACTTTTGTTTCCGAACCCTCTATGATGCAATATGCGCCGCAAAACATCATGACAGTCGTGTGATGCAAGAAGTTGCACCAAGGCCTGTTGAAATTAGATGGCCCCCGTGTTAACAAGTACTTTAAAATATCGCCTATGTTCGAGGGCTTTTGATAAGCTCCGTATTCCTTCGAATACATGATATGATGGAAGTGCATATCTATCGCTATTATAGTTCATTAAACTGTCAAAATGTAGAAATTTACTGTTGCTATCCACATTTAGATCATGGACGACTCTTTAAAACGAAAACAACCTCTTTTCATCAAAACATAATTTTAAATCCGTTGACGGGTGTGAATGACGAAAAACGCTCATAAATTATCATTCGAAATCTGCGATCTGTGCTTACTGATGCACTTACTTGATACTGATGTGCTTACTGATATGATAAAGGATAGATATTTTGACTTAAAAATACTAAATGACGGTAAGAACTCGTAACACTAATCTGTAACTTTTGCCTTTTTCGAAGGACGTCTCTGGGAATTAAAATCAAGTTGGAAGTCCGACAGCCTTGTTAATGAATTTTTTGCCTCCTTCTTGGCTGAAAACAATTCAATGTTATCGTGATATACCAAGAATGCTTTAACATATTTTATAAACTTCCATATTCTTTAGCGGATCCCTACCCAAAACCATACTTGCCACCGACACCAGCAACAAATGGTACGTTTTAGTTACATTCAAATGTAATTATTTTATAATTTCGGTATAGTTTTGGGTACACCATATTCGGAACATGTTCTCACAAAATCCATTCGAATAATGGAAGGAAACGTCATTTTGACATAACTTTTCAATATGCAGAGAATGCTGCCTAAACCGATTCCCGGTTTGCAACGTGTGACAAAAACCGTGTGGGTGTGGTATTGTGCTGAAGTACATTCTGTAGGTATTTCCACATTCATTTTTTGTGCATTCATATTCCAAATGGATTGACATAGCAGCTCAGGCAAAGATCAAAAGTGGCATTTTATTGAAGTTGTCTCCAGATTTCTTTGTTGGGTATTGGAAAATTATTTTTTTTCGTTTTTTACCCATCACTGACTATACTGAAAGGTTCAAGACCAACACTACGCGTGAACTCTCTTGACCCGCGCCTATTAGCAATCCAGTTCAGGTGTTGTGATCCGACTGCCGGGTGCTCCTGAACCAGCGCAAATGACTATTCCCATGTCCATCGGGCGAGTTTACTTTGCCTGCTTGTAATTCCGATCACGTCTCGAAGGTGATTCATGTAGGTATTCTGTGAAGGTCATCTGTACACGCTGACACCGCTCTGTGTGCATTGCTCCCGGACTCCTGGAATGTTGCGTGGTTAGTCGAGATGGTGCGCTACTCTAACGAAAAGTGTGAAGAGATGGTTCTCCTGATGGGAGAAAATCACCGGAGTGCAGCTGAGGTGTGACAGGTATGTTTCGCACGCCACCCTTACCGCTCCTAACCTGCTGTTTCTACAATTTTGGACCTTATGCAGAAGTTTCGTGCAACATTCTCTGTGAAGGATGTCTCTCGGTAGTGACTCGGAAAAACGGCTACGGATGAGGCCACGTCTTCTGTCGTATTTTCTGCATTTCACGTGAACCCGCATGAAAGTGCCAGCAGAGTGGGTCAGGAGGCACGAATAAGCAATTCCAGCGTTCTTCGCATTCTCCATGAAAACAAATACCGTCCTGAGACATGCGTTCGATTTGAACGACCCTGTATCACAGCGCTTATTTTCCGCACTGCAGAAAAAACAACTCAGGTCAAACGAGTTCACGCGTAGTGTTGGTCTTGAAGCTTTGTGTATGTGTAACCCAGGTATGACTGCGTTGTTATAATTATTTGATTTTTATGCTTCAAGTTCCATTCTGTCTTTTCAACAATGTGTTATTCATCTGCCAACTCATTTTGTGGGTGGTTTGTTGCAATAATAAAGACGATTTTATCATTTTCATAGGCCATCGTCAATATACGCTCTTTGCAATTTTGTTGACTTTAGATTGCGGACACTACCATCGACAAACACTAGCTCCTTGCAACATGTGCCCGAATTGAAATAAAAAAAACAATATTTACTGCAGTAACTGGTGACTGAAAGAAGTGAAACGTCAGTGCTTCACGACAATCAGCAGTGATCGGACGCCGATCCGGTTGACGTAATGAATTTAGCGGAAATTTTAAGGCAGGTTGTGTCAGGTTTGGTCAGATTTCATAGGAAATACTTGTCAAAAGGGAACTTGAAATCACATCAGCTGCTTGCAGAGAGACCTATGGACCTGCTATCGTCTTTTCCTCTCGGACGAAACCCAAGAGCAAAATGCAAATCTTTGTGGCAGTACAAGTGCGAACAAATTGGTTGTCAATAAACACTTGTCAAAGAATGGAACTCTCGAATCCCTACGACATGGAGCAAAACATTTGCAATGACGTATGCCTCAATGAAGACAGACTATCAAAACAGTTCGGTGCAGAAATGAACCATAGCAATATCGAGGCAACGGTGACACACGCCACCATTCGGGGTCATTTAAAACGAAGGTATAGTGGACCGCGAATACTTGGAGAGGATATAACGTAGGCTGCAATTTTGCAAGTTTATATGCAAGTGTTTTGCAAGTTTACAAGCTTTTACTGCAAGTTCATAATGCATGAACGTAAAATGCACAAAAAATATAATTTGGGACTTATTTTTGCCCCGGCCATTATATCGTTTTGGTCCATTGAAATTTTGAGAAAAGGTAACGGCGTTCTACCTGAAGAATGAAGGATCCCGACAAGCGCCATTCCCTCCTGCCAAATTGCAGGACGTCCACCGTCATTCCCCCTCCCCAACAAGACCACTGGCATATGTTATTCGTTATCCGTTTGTGAAGATAGCAACTGTACAGCAGAAAAAAAGCACATCTCAACAGCCAAACACGTACAAAAATCGGTGTGCAATTACCACAAATTTTTAACAGTAGCAGTTTCTACCTGAAGTTCTTGCGGACAGTGCACAAGTACGGTTATAGCTTGTGAGCAAAATCAATGCTCTTAGACACTGATTCTTTGTGCGGCGCAGTAAGAATATTGTGTGGCTTGCCCTAGCAGGTACAAATCTAATTCAATTATATTCCGTGAAATATCCATAGTATGTCCCACCAAGAAAGATGCAATATCAATGACATCAACGAAATAGCTCAAAAGTTCACAAATGATCCGCTCGTGGAAAGATTTGTTTCCAATGAAATGTCAATGCGATAATTGTTTTATTCATCAGCCCCTCGTAAACCTGTTCAAAGGCAATCGCCATCTGTGCCACAACGAAACACCCCTCTGCAAACCGATATGTAATTTTTAATTTCGTTACTTATTCAATTCTGTAAGTTTTCCCATCATTAAGCAAGGATAATTATTGAAAAATGATACAGCCAATACGTGATTGATAGCCAACAATACATCAAGAATGTACATCTTCATGAAAAGTCTTCGAACATTGGAGTTCATAATAAACTCAGGCGCCATTTAGAGTCTATGGTAGCATGCGTCGCAAAACATCATGACACTCGTCTGAGGCGTGAAGTTGCACCAAGCCTTGTTGAAATTAGATGGCCCCTGTGTTAACCAGTATTTTAAAAAGTATCGCCTGTGTTCAAGGACTTTTGATAAGCTTCTGATTTTCAGAGTGGTTGTTTTCCAAGAGTTCCCTCGATAGATCATTACCACTTCGTTTGATACAGCCTCAATTGAGTAAAATTGCTTGCTTATGAAATGCCCCGCGAGACCAAATATTAAATGCAGACGTTGTTTTTCGAAGGAAATCCGCTGTAGCCCTTCCAGATGTATACACGGTGTGGCACCAATCGCTACTATAGGCTAATTTGATATCTACTGCAGCAGCTCGTCTTCGTTATTTGTTATTTTCTTTCTTGTCGTTCATTCGCGTGCTACCTGTTTGTTATTTTTGAAATGCCGGCAGTACACTGAACCTGGAAAGGCTACAATGTTTACCGTAAAGGTATCTTTAGCCAGCATTTTAACAGTTTCTTTCCCCGTACAGTGAGATAGTGGAATTCCCTGCCTCCATACTCGTCCTTCCTTCAGGCTCGAGATCCACCCTCTTCTACTGCAGGTGATTAATTATATGCAGCCGGTTATCTGCAAGAAACGACTGCGGGCGTTTTCTTTTTTGTTACATTTACTGATTGACGCATAGTTTTTGTTTTAACTCCATCGGACATTTGTTTTGCTTTCATTTCATTTTCATTGTTTGACGTTTGATGTGATTGTTTGACGTTCAGTCCAGAGCTGAGATTGCGATTATAAAATAAATAATTAATATCTGGATCTAACTTCATCCATTGACACTATTCCAACCTCATGAATCGCACATCTTTTCAAACTTTGCAGCGCCTTTTGGCATTCTTCCAGCACCTGAAAATCTTCTAAGGAGCTCCACCACATCAGGTAAGATTTTACTCAAAGGAAAATCAATGATATCTGGATAAAAGCCCTAAATATCTGTTTCGGACTTTAAATGCAGCCAGTGAAACGATATCTTTTCGTCCCATCTCGCTAAAATTATTTTTTGTTTACAGAACAGATTCGATACGCTTGTAATGATCTCAGTACTTGGCTTGCGAAGTGTGTGTCGGATATGTTCGCTGTGGCTCCTTCATGTGTGTATGAAATATCATCGACAGCGGGTCTGAAGTGATTGAGTTGATCAGGAGTCCCTGATGTGGACATTATTAACATGTAGAGACGGAACATCAGTGATTTAATACAACAACGAATGCAAGAGTTTAGAATAGAATTAAAAAATATAAACGCGTCTATAGCGAATAACAGACACGCGAACGTCAATCTAGGTTGTTTTGATCCTTCAGCCTTCACTGACTTATCCACAAATCGGCGCGGCTTCTCATCAGTTGACGCATCGTATTGTAGCACGGGAAAGATTGTTCAATTGAAAGTTGTGAAGTGCTTTGTCTAACGATCTCCTTTCGGTTTTAGTGCAATTTTTATAGTTCAAAACATTCTTTCTACGATAACATTGTTCGCTATTGTACAGCTGATTCAGATGTCATAAATGTCCTAAAAGGATTATGGATATCACTTTTTGACCACAGGCGAATATCTTGCACTACTCCAAAATCAGTCCATCCAGTTTCGAAAAAATTCTATCGGAAATCCTTTGTGTCGTTGGAAAATGCCAAACAACGCTCATTTATTTTAAACTGCAATCGCCGAAAAGAAATCACTTCTATTTATAGCACTTTCGTCCCATTTGTACAAAAGTCAATTTAACAGACTACCACGGAATGTTGGAGGAATTTTGTCATTTTATGAGGTCACAATGGTGATCAAATCAGGTTCTAAGTCCGTCTATTCGTAGCTATTGGATTTTTTAGTTTTTCATTCATGGCTTACAAATTGAACATGATCTGATCCTGTCAGGATACAGAACGTTTTCCAACCGCGCATATTTTCAGAGAATCTATATCGGAAACGAAAGTTTCAACCCGGAAATTCTTCAGCATCAACCGGTATGATTGTTTCTCCTCTACGCTGTTTTCATTTATCTACTTGTTATTGTAGATATAAGAGTAAGAAAATGTAATAAATCGGACAGGCAATCCGCTAAACCGAGGCATTGATCAGAAAAATGGGCAAGATCCCACGAATTAAATCAAAACTCATTTTGAAAATGAGGTCTTTGACTTTCTTTATTGAAGACTTCTCGATTTGTTGGCTTGCTTTTGGGGCAAGGGATGGTAGGCATTACTGATCGTCTGAGTTGGAAATCCTGGATGTGCAATTTTTGAACGGTATTTGCTATAGTTCTTAACGGCAATTTTTGTTGACTTTTTGATGGGTAAATATTCTTTCTTGCTGAAATGTTTGATAAATTCAAAAAGCGAAAAACAATGAAAACACATGAAACGAAACCACGAAATCGAACTTTTGACCACAGCTTTAATGTGTGGAACTGTCACGCAGTTTTTCTCCCTGCAATGACAACACACAATAACCCCATTTTAGAGCAAGGTTTCATGTTATTCGAGCGTATTATCAGTGCAGTATTGTACCTAAAATTTTCCTTTTTTACTACTTCAGAATTTCCTTCGCTGAGTCAGTACTCTCTTTCCCCGAACAGCGGAACTGTCGATAGTCGAGGTTTGACAACTCATTAAATTAAATAATGGTGACATTTTGAATAATTTGTTTTGTGAGATGAGAGACGGTTTGAAAATAAGATTTTTGACATTTTTACGAATAATTCCTGGAAGACCTCTCGTTTTAATGAGCTTGTTTGTAGGGCAAGGGATGGTAGGTATTATTGATCGTCTGTGTTCATAATCCCGTATGTGGTATTTTTGTACGCGAACTGTGTTTGCTACTGTTCTTAACAACAATTTTGTGTTCAGTTTTTGTGAGGAGAAATGCTATCTTTCTGAAATTTTTTGACAAATTGAAAAAGCGAAAAACCACAACAAAAAATCACCAAATTAAAATTTTCAACATAGCTTAATTGTGGGACTGCTGGCTAGTTTCTCGTCCTGGAATGACAACACAAGAACACATTGTAGAGCAAGGTTTCATGTTATTCGAGCGTATTATCAGTCCAGTGTTGTCCCTTAGCATTTCTTTTTTCCTCCTTCAGAATATCCTTCGCTGGGGCAGTACTCTCTTTCCTCGAACATCGGAACTGACGCTAGCCAAGGTTTGACAACTCATTTTGAAAAAAATAGTTGTTACAATTTGGATAATTTGTTTTGTAAGATGAGTAATGGTCAATGGATCAGGTATTTGGGTTTACGTAAAAATCAGATGAGAAAATTTTAGTTCGCTTTCTTGGTCCGCATTTTCTTGGTCCGCATTTTCTTCGCAATATTCGAATTGAGTCAGGGGAAGTTTGAAAAAATCTTTCTTTGGCTTGCTGATTCTTACCATCATATTTTCCGGGATTCCACACAATGATACTCTTCAATATTGGTCATAAAAGCTTTTGCGATTTCTCTCTTCAGTTCATCCATGAAAAATATAGATATGCTAGAAGAATCCATTACACATTTGTTTTTTATTTGTCATGTTGTGCCCCTTCAGATTACGATGTCTTTTTTTTGTAGTAATAATTTGCCAACAATCATATTTCACCAATTTGTGAAAACTAAATATCTTTCAAATTCAATTCAAAATTCATTTTTATTTATATAAAATCAAATTCACAATCATTTTTATTTCATTTTTTAAATAACTCCTTTCAATAGTTATTTAGAATGCACAAATATGCAAGATATAAATGATAAGAGTTGGAAACTACTGTGCCAAACACCGCAGTGCCGTTAACGGACTTTCTTGCTGGAACCTTTTGAAATTATAAAAATGTGAAAAACAACGGAAGCAATCATGAAATCAAACATTTCAGCACAGAGCAAATCGGGAACTGTGGCTTTGTTATACTCTTTCGATTACATGATGGTAGTGCATATCCACCGCTATTATAGCTCGTTAAACGGTCGAAATATATCTTGGAAATGTTAAATTGTTTATCAACTTTTAGATCAGGGACGACTCTTTTATTCGAAAACAACCCCTTTCCACCAAAACATAATTATTGTAAATCCGTTGACGGGCGTGAAAGACAAAAACGCTCATAAATTTTCAATCGAAATCTGTGATCTGTGCTTACTGCAAAAACGATATTGCAAGGACAAATATTTTGACTTAAAATACAATGACGGCATGGACTCGTAACCCCCATCTGTAAATTTTGCCTTTTGCCAATTTCTCTGAAAATTGATTCAAGTAGGAAGTCCGACTGCAAACTCTAATAAGTTCTGACGGTCTTGACGACAGAACTGGCCATGTTGAAGCAAAAACTGCTGCGATTGTAAACGGAGGATTTCGCGAAGCAGTTTCGTGGTTTAAAGTTGGTTTTCGTTGACGACAAAATGATGTCTGGAATTACGGTGCATGATGCCGTGTTTTTTTCGGCAAGTACCACAGACATCAGTGGGAAAATATCCACTCTTCAGTTTTTGTCCAATATGCCAGCACGATGCCAAAAACACAATACAATCTAACTTTGTTTGCAACATCGTGCAAGGATAAGTAAAAAATCCATGAATTTTGCTTAGGCAAAAAGCTTTGATTTTGGTATAATAATATGAGTGGTGAGGGAGCCCAAACCCCGGTTTCAAATTCCGAAACCTATGGCACTGTTCAAGAATCCAGGTTAAACATAAAGGGAAACACACGAAAAGACTCATGGGTCACAGGAATATTTCAATTGCATGCCCAAAACATTTTCTGGCGGCTGACAACACAATAATTTCTTCTTCCAAACAGAGCAGAAGATACTCGAATTTTGAAAGTTCAAGATGAGTTTTGAGACAATTCTCATATCATGTCAAAGCAATAATTGGTTTAAAAACATACCAAATAATTTTTTTCGTCCAAATAATTTTCGACGAGTAATTTTGAAAAAAATTGGCATTGAAAAAGAAAATCTTGAAATCTTAATTTGCCAATAATGTGGAGCTATTTCGGCTGGTCAATAGAAAAATCCTGGCTCAAATCAAAACATTGCTCACTTTTCCGAAAAGGTACCGGTTTCTGCCTTAAGCCATGTCGCCATTCCATCCTTTTGAACACGCACGCCTCTCCAAACTTTGCAGCGCCTTTGGGCATTCCTTCAGTTCCAGATAATCTAGGAAGGAGCCCTACCACACCAGGTAAGATTTTACTTAACCGAAAATCAACGACATCTGGAAAAAGGCTAAAATATTTGTTTCAGACTTTAAAATGCATCCGGTAAAACGATATCTTATCGTCCCGTCTCGCTAAAATTATTTTTGTTTACAGAACAGATTCGATACGCTTGTAATGATCTCAATACTGGGCTTGCGATGTGTGTGTCGGATATGTTCGCTGTGGCTCCTTCATGTTTGTATGAAATATCATCGACAGCGGGTCTGAAGTGATTGAGTTGATCAGGAGTTCCTGATGTGGACATTATTAATATGTAGAGACGGAACATCAGTGATTTAATACAACAACGAATGCAAGAGTTTAGAATAGATTTAAAAAATATAAACGCGTCTATATCGAATAACAGACACGCGAACGTCAATCTATAGGTTGTTTTGATCCTTCAGCCTTCACTGACTTATCTGTCATTGACTGTCATTGCTGTGCAAAATATTTCAGAGAAAGGCGTTAATTGAAATTCCGCAACTATTTTCCAAGAAATTTCAAAACAGGCGTGCATTGCATGACTTTCAATTCCAGCTTCCATTGATCAAAGTCCGCACATTTCAATTCTCCTTCTTCCCTCGAACCCTGCACGACTGGAATAATCTCCCCAAAGACTCGCCTTTTCTAAAATGTCCTTTCCCGCAATGAAAAGTTTGGCCTGCCTTATGAATTGTACTTTTTATAAGTATTGATGATTTTTTTTCCTTAGTAGATATATTGAATATTTGTTTCGATGATGATTGTCATGTTTTGTAAATTTTTCATTGTATGCCTGAATGATTTTGACACATTTGCGAAAAAATTTAGCAAATAAAATTTTTTTGAAATTGAAATTGAAATTGAAATTATCCACAAATCGGCGCGGCTTCTCATCAGTTGACGTATCGTATTGTAGCACGGGAACATATGTTCAATTGAGAGTTGTGACGTGCTTTGTCCAACGATCTCCTTTCGGTTTTTAGTGCAATTTTTAGTTCAAAACATTCTTTCTTCGATAACATTGTTCGCAATTGTACAGCTGTTTCAGATGTCGTAAATATCCTAAAAGGATTGTGGATATCACTTTTTGACCACAGGCGAATATCTTGCACTACTCCTAAATTAGTCCATCCAGTTTCGTTAAAATGCTATCGGAAATCCTTTGTGTCGGTGGAGAATGCCAAAAAACTCTCATTTATTTTAAACTTCAATCGCCGTAACGAAATCAGTTCTATTCATAGCACTCTCGTCCCATTTGTACAAAAGTCAAAATTCCTCCACAAAGTGGAGGAATTTTGTCATTTTATGAGGTCGCAATGATGATTAAATCAGGTTCTAAGTCCGTCGCTTCGTAGCTATTGGATTTTTTAGTTTTTCGTGCATGGCTTACAAATTGAACATGATCTGGTCCTGCCAGGATTCCTATACGTTTTCCAACCGCTCATATTTTCAGAGAATCTATATCTGAAACGAAAGTTTCAACCCGGAAATTCTTCAACATCAACCGGTATGATTGTTTCTCCTCTACGCTGTTTTCATTTATCTACTTGTTATTGTAGATATAAGAGTAAGAAAATATAATAAATCGCACAGGCAATCCGCTAAACCGAGGCATTGACCAGAAAAAAAATGAGCAAGATCCCACGAATTAAATTAAAACTTGTTTTGAAAATATGGTATTTGACATTTTTAATTCCTGGAAGACTTCTCGCTTTAATGAGCTTGTTTTTAGGGCAAGGGACGGTAGCAAACATTGATCGTCTGTGCTCATAATCCCGTATGTGGTATTTTGTGCTCGAACGGTGTTTGCTACTGTTCTTAAAGGCAATTTTGTGTTCACTTTTTGTGAGGAAGTCATGCTGTCTTGCTGGAATTTTTTGACAAATTGAAAAAACTAAAAATCACAAGAAAAGAAACCACGATATAAACATTTTCACCATAGCTTTATCGTGGGACTGTTGAAACAACACAAAAACCCATTGAAGATTAAGGTTTCATGTTATTCGAGCGTATTATCAGCCCAGTGTTGTCCCTTACATTTCTTTTTTCCTCCTTCAGAATATCCTTCGCTGGGGCAGTACTCTCTTTCCTCGAACAGAGGAACTGACGCTAGCCGAGGTTTGACAACTCATTTTGAAAAAAAATTGTAGTTACAATTTGGATAATTTGTTTTGTAAGATGAGTAATGGTTAATGGATCAGGTATTTGGGTTTACGTAAGAATCAGATGAGAAAATTTTAATTCGCTTTCTTGGTCCGCATTTTCTTCGCAATATTCGAATTGAGTCAGGGAAAGTTTGAAAAATCTTTCTTTGGCTTGCTGATTGTTACCATCATATTTTCCGGGATTCCATACAATTATACTCTTCAATATTGGTCAGAAAAAGCTTTTGCGATTTCTCTCTTCAGTTCATCCATAAAAAATATAGATATGCTAGAAGAATCCATTACACATTTGTTTTTTATTTGTCATGTTGTGTCCCTTCAGATTACCATGACTTTTTTGTAGTAATAATTTGCCAACAAAGATATATCACCAATTTGTGCCATAAGAGTTGCCAACTACTGTGTCAAACACTGCAGTGCCGTTGACATGCTTTCTTGCTGGAACTTTTCGAAATTATAAAAATGTGAAAAAGCAATAATACAAACGGAAGCAATCGTGAAATCAAAAATTTCAGCATAGAGTAAATCGGGGACTTGACTTGTGACATTCTTTCGAACACACGATGGTAGCGCATATCCATCGCTACTATAGCTCATTAAACTGTCAAAATATATTGTGGAAATGTTAAATTGTTTATCCACTTTTAGATCAGGGATGACTCTTTTATACGAAAACAACCCCTTTTCGCCAAAACAGAATTGTAAATCCGTTGACGGGCGTGAAATACGAAAAACGCTCATTAATTTTCATTAGAAATCTGTGACCTGTGCTTACTGCAAAAACGATATTGCAAGAATATATATTTTGACTTTTAAATCCAAAATGACGGCATTTACACGTAACCCTCATCTGTAAATTTTGCCTTTACACAAAAGACGCCTCTGACAATGAATTCAGGTAGATGTCCGACCACATTGTTATTGAATTTTTTGCCACCTTATTGGCTGAAAACAATTCAACATTTCGTGATATAGCAAGAAAGCTTCAGCCTATTTTTATAAACATCCATATTCTTTAGCGGATCCTTACCCAAAACCATACTTGCCACCAATAAATTCTCCAGCATCAAATGGTACGTTTGAGCCCACACTACTATGTTATTGTTTAATCATTTCGGTGGTTTTGTGTACCATATTCGGAGCAGGCTCGAAAAAAACGCACAGGCATCCCGGATAGACGAAGGGACCTTTTCCCAGTTAGCAACTTGTGTCAAATCAGAATCATCAGAATCAGATTAACAGCGGCCGAACATCACGCCTGCCCGCTCCACCTCAAGCTTTTAAACAAGGCAAGTATTGGTCATGCATTTCATGCCGTTTTGGCCGTTCCACAGGAAACAAGAGAACCAGAAGCTGGACGTCCGGAGGGGAAGGGATCGGTCAGCAACCACCCAGCAACACTCCCCGCTCCCTTTTTTTCTGTCAGCAATCTGCATCTACACGGCAAGCACATGAATGCCACAACAGCGGCAAGAGAGTGTCCATCGCAACGCCGCATCCTCGGACTTCGGAGCTGTAAAGAGCGTTGCCTCCAGCCGCCAACTGTGTCGATGCTGTGTGCGATTTCCATGACGGAAGAAACAGCGCAGGGTTGCGCAACTTCACATAAAATGCCTGAGAATTTCTAACATTTGACTTGCATGTTGCGATTTTCATGTTTCGTCCATGGGAGTTAGGTCGACCGACAGGTCGACGGGCTTTCTAGTTATAACAAGTGACCAAGAAGTGACAGTAACCATCTGGCCCTGAACACTTGCAGCGTTATTCACGTCACAAAATTGGTTTTCCTGCATGATCAAAAACACCCTCTTGGTTAATTTTAAATCGGAAAATGACGCCCAAAGTAATTTTCCAAATCGTGGCCGAAAGTGATCGAGTGGCGGAACAACAATGCTTTTGGATTGTTTCTGCCTTTACTTTGGCCACGGTAAGCACTTCGGTTGGGGGAGACATTGTCGAACCCAGAGCGGATTTGAAGATCTTTTTGCTTTCTACGTTGATCCGAAAATTTGCTTTGCAAATGCGGTAAATTCCTGTTTGGGTGCATTGTCACCTCTTGGCACGTTTTAGTAAAGCCGCGACTGTGGAACATCTGCTTTTTACTGTTTTAATTACGTCATGCACCTTGACAAAATCTTCCTGAAGAATGTGTCATTGTAATCATGATTGAGGCTCCTAACCTCGTCAACATCGATCTACGAGGATTTGTACGACAAGAATTGGTCGACCACGAATTGTAGCAGAAATTTTCGGTCGGGTAAAACTTCTACGACGTTTGCCGTTTTCGTTTTCAAAACGAAAACGAAAAATGAAAAAATGTTTGAACTTACTGCGTGAATTACTTTCCGAAGTACCAACCTTCAAGATAGTTACCTTTGGCAAAATCATAATATTGCACGATTGAGCGTCGGTCCTGTTTGTAATATCCAATACCTCCAATCCCTCCTGTGCCTACAATACTAAAATTCGTGCATTCATTCGTGATACCTGAATTTCAATTTGAGATTCAAGTTAGATTGTTACAATTCACGTTTCACAGCCGTTCCGCACACGCAACCAATGCTGTCATCCATGAACTCATCAGCATCCACAGGAATTATCACGCATTTTACACTCCAAAACGTGCTTTACGTATTTATCAAACTGTGGTGTTGCGGCACTTTTCTGTTGATCATTGGAGAAGATTTATATCGCCGTCCATATTCTCATTTGTACACATGTTCCTAATATCAATTACGTGTATGGATCTGTCATGCAACAATCCTCAAAACGGCAAAACTGTCTGGCGCAATATTGACCAAGTGCAATCGGTCAATGGATACCTCTTGGTCAAGTACATTTTAATCAAGTCAACGCATCCGATGCTTATTACATTATACTCCCGGTAATTGTGTCCCGATCGCGTTTTTAAAAACCTCACCGCGACTTTAGATGGCAGAGAGCGTTTTGAGCAAGAATGCTCGATTGGGGCCCTGTTTTCGCAAGAAAGCTATCCGAACCTTTTTTATTTCCTAAAGCTATCTAAACCTGACTTAACCTTGTCCCGTCTCGGAAAAAAACAATGATCGATGGTGGCCCCAGCCTGTCATCTAAAGTCGCGGCAGGGTTTATAAACTGGCGTTCCGGTCCTTATACCATATTTCAGTGCGTTATCTGCCAGCAAATAACGCAGTGTTCGATTCCTAACGGATATCACATGACGCATGCTAACGTTTAATTTTCCAAACATAATCGCTATCACAGGCGTACTTTAGCCCCTTTGTACCCTCGTGAAACTCACTCACATGCATGCGCAAGAAGAGATAAATCTGATTGGCTGGGAGACTACCGCTAAAAGTGTCCTTGATGCCCTTTGTTTCCTTTGAATTTACAGTTAAAAAATTGCTGCATCAGGGACAAGCTTGTTGAATTGTTCCGCACTCATTTCTTCGCCTTTTCCAAAAAAGGAATCAAATATCTGTCTAATAAAACAAACAAATCATACACGATCCTGATATTCCGTCCTGACGTTCTCCAGCACAAAGTTAATGCAGCATAAGATATTAGTGGACTAGTGCCCTCGTCGAAGCGCACAGCGTTAACATGTCAATGGCCGATCCCGATCTGAGTCATCGTGAAGGTCCTGTGCCACTTAGAGTCCAACCAGCTTAGTCTGATCCCAACCAGCTTCGAGCTCAGTCAGCCTCGAGCCCCGCTAGGCGACGAAACCGTTCCACGTTTGAAACCATGTTTCTCACGGGAACACCATGACATACGGCAACAGTGCTGGGCGACTCTATTGTGCTGGGCAATCGCAAAATCAGACGAGCCTTCACCAAAGTAGTATGTTCTTCCAACTCTGTATGCGAATCTGGCAGTTAGTTGGCCATCTATGTCATCTAATGATGGAGCTCAATTCTCGACTAGGCGGAAAGAGTGTTTCTGCAAAGTGGGAACAACCGATGTGTGTTTTGCTTCAACGTTGAAAGCGTGGTGTGCGGGTTTGCAGAAATGGACATTTTAATAAGGACAGAGGCTCCTAAACTAGTCAAGATCGGCGTACCAGCATTTGTCCGACAAGGATTGTTAGACTAGGAATTTTAGTAGGAATTGTTCTGCCTGCAACCATTCACGATCTCAATGCAGTGCTATAGAAATACTGCGTATTGAGATCGTTCTTCCCTTAGATATTAACTTCGATGTTCATCAAAGCAAGTGAAAAAGTGCTACATAGTCAACAGTTTGACTCTTTCTTGTTTCTTTTAAAATTCCTATAGTCTCGTTTTATTGAGCTAACCGAACCGTCTCCTGGATCTTTTACCTCCAGTCGGAATCAATAGAAAGGAACCAAGCGCACATCCTAACCATTTCATGTTATCAAGTCTTCTGCTGAATTACCAATCCCCTCTTCACCCTTTTTGTACCGGGTTTTTTCGAAGGATTGCCTCTCGTGCAGAGAGTAGTTTCAAAATTTATGGCCAAAATTTTAAACGTTCCATAGCCAACGGGTTAAATTTACACGTTATTTTCTAACGAATACTGTTTTCCAATGTCGTACATCGTAAATACCGCATCGTAAATATCGTATCTAAATATCGTAAATGTCGCAAATATCGTAAATTCGATCGTAAATATCGTAAGTCGTGCAATATCAGAAACATCACCAAGCAAATTTGCAATGTGGAGAAAACGTCAGTAACTCGTTCGCACAACCCGGGTAGCAGCGGAACGTGGCAGGAACGTTCCGCGGAATATGGCAAACAGTTGTCTGTGACAGGTGGCTGCCGTTTGCATATGGTCGGTGTGGCACCACGATGCTGGCCACTATGGCAGGAATGTGGCTTTCTCCAGTGACAGCGATGTGTTTTTCCACCGTGGTGGGGACATGGCATGATCCCGTGACAGGAACGTGATTGCAACGGTGGTTTGTCTCGTTCCAGCGTGGAAAATAGCATTCTCGCCACGGGAGCATGCCATGTCCCCACCACGGTGGAAAAACACATCGCTGTCTCTGGAGAAAGCCACATTCCTGCCATAGTGGCCAGCATGGTGGTGCCACACCGACCATATCCAAATGGCAGCCACCTGGCACAGACAAGTGTTTGCCATATTCCGCGGAACGTTCCTGCCACGTTCCTCTGCTACCCGGGAACTCTTCATAGTCCGTAATG
This sequence comes from Sinentomon sp. SZTP_YWyxl, assembly GCA_030068105.1. NCBI lineage: Eukaryota > Metazoa > Arthropoda > Protura > Sinentomata > Sinentomidae > Sinentomon > Sinentomon sp. SZTP_YWyxl. The sequence continues at coordinate 30,615 of JASGXE010008851.1, forward strand.
TGCGAATTTTGTTGTCAGTTGGAACTTGGATAGATGTTGAACTTTACCTTGTGCACAATGTTGCCACTTTGTGACCGCTAGGTCTACCTTAGCCACATGATCAAAAACCATAGTTGTTGGAAAAACGAGATGTCTTTTACATTCCAAATAAAATTATCCTCCAAATCATGCAGCGTTTTTGTTAAATTCTTTACATTACCGTTACCGAGCAAAAAAAGTTTTTTTACCACATGTTTAAATCCCTTCCCAGAAGGAAATTTGTTCAACAGAATTTCAACAGATAAAGGTTTTCCATGCACTGATTAAAAGTTTGAATTAATAATTTTTTTCAATTTGAATTAAAGAACCACACTTGTTTGACTCGTTCCCCAGAAGAGATTTTTCAGGAGTTTGGAAAGAGAGTATCTTATCTCGTTGATCTTATCCTACAAAATCGCAGCATAATGCTCATCCGAGGCTCTTGGGGTGAGCCCCTTCAGAGTTGATTTCTGGCCTAAATACCCTGGTGGGTACGAAGGGAAGCGTCGGGATGCTTTTCGTGAAGCAAATAAACACCTCGACGGTTCTACAGTGAAGGAATCTAAAAAAGTTACAGGCGGTGGTGATCGATTGAGTACACCTTGACATTGCTCATTTCCTCTTTCAGTAACACTGCAAAATGCGGAACTAACACTGTTTCTTAAGCTGAACCAAAGAGGATGGACTCTGGTTTCAGAAAATACAGATGTCTATTACACAGCCACAGCATTTCAGAGGACGCCAAGCACAAAACTTGTTTGAAGTTTTGATGGTAAGATTAGGAGGCGAACCTTAACACAGATCAATTGCCTCCAACAAACAGTTGTCAAGAGGAAGGTGTTGGTAGAGTTAAGAGTTGATATACTGACGTGAACTTTTAAGCAATGTTTAAGCAGCGTCCGCAGTTGACTTTTTCATCGGCTCATTATACCATCATTTAAATATTTCCAGATGTAAACCGGCTTAGTACCCTTTCCACAGTTGCGGAACGTAAGATAATCCGTTAATAGATCTTCATCTTTCTTGACCAATTAGTTTCCTTATAAGAAAATCAGGGCAGTGAGGAGGCTGAAAGCGTACAGCCCTGACGCACGACTTGAACCGCGACCAGTTTAGAGCTAGACCACTTCCGATGCACCTCGCAGCCACAAATCGAAGGGGAAGAGTGGCCTCGAAACATCAGACAAAATCGCAAATGGGCAACCCTGGCATTAACCATAGCATTGTCGTACGCCAGTCAAGCTGTAGGCAGAAGCAACAGCGCAATTAAAATGCCATTTCACGTGGCCAATACGCACGTGGCAGAATCCACATTGCTTTTTTTTTTTTTTTTTTTTTAATGTACTCTGGATGGTCCGTGCACTCCCACGCATGGAAGTGTCCGGAAGACCCAGACACATTCACTGCTGCTTCGCCCTAGCAGCAGTGAATGTGGCCGCAACGTTGCAGCACGGTGGCATTTCGGTTCTTCGTTTTTTTAGTGCCAGGAAATTCATGGGTTGCACGCACGTGGCGGCAACGTTCTTTGGAACGCTTTGGTGAAAATTCACGTGGCGGCAACGTTGCGGCACGGTGGAATTTCGGGGAAATTTTTCGGTGGCATAGACGTGTCTGGAACCCGAATTGACACCAAAAAGAAAAATGCTTGTGGGAATATCCCATGCGTCCCGGGACGTCTCGCAGTTCTTCTTTTTTTGCAAAGGCGATGGACTGTACGTGATCTGAAATACCACCGAAGTGCCACCGCCTCGCATGTTGTAAGCAAGAAATAAAGTACAGCTTTTGTCGAAAACAGGATGGCTCAGTCGGTGGAGTCACGAGGTGCCGGGTTCGACGCCTCGCCGAGTGTAATTTTTGCAGTTTTTGCACGTGGCATCACGGAAAATCCACTGTGGCGGCCACGTGGGTGCCATGATGCTGGCAACGTTATTTGGAGACGGCCATATCACGGTAATTCCACGTGGCCAGGAACGTTGCTGCCACGGTTCCTGCCGCCCAAAAGGAACGTGGCTGCAACGCCCTCTGCTGCTTGGGCAGCCTCTGTGTAGTCAAAACGAAAAAGGGTAACAGTTCGGAATACCTGCCGATAATGAACTGAACGAGTTTTAACCATTGCTCTGTGATATACTTAAACCTAACCTAACCTGACCTAACCCGACCTAACCTATCCTAATACACCTATCCCAACCGATCCTATCCTACCTACCTCGTCCTCACCTTCCTATCCTATTTTGGCTACTTGAGCGTGTGTGAAAACTCGTCCAGTTCAGCTTTTTTCAAATGTCGGCAGATATTCCGAACGTAACCCGAAAAAGCGCCTGCCGAATCCAAATATCAAGCACACTTGGCCGAGCGTGTTTCTATGCTGTGTCGTCGCCGCGAAGAGCCACCCAGCCTTCCTTGTTGAAGTTGACCCCGCTCCTCGGTGCCTTACTCACACCGGTTCTTCCTCCCGCCACATACGTCCCTAGGAACGTACCTAGAACAAAGCAGACCGACATGTGTGTCAGGTCGAATAAAATGAGAAATGTAGGAGGTTCATGATCAAAAGTTTCCAAAGAACTGACAGACAAACGGATTACGTCATGGAAAGTTATGCCAAAGCGTTTTGGTTATGCCTCTTGCATTTGACTTAAGATTGATCGAATGAATATTTGAGAAAACGTTATAGAGGTCTTGAGCCAAGAAAAAAACGGTGAAAATTAAAAGAAAATAATTTCTCGTGGGATTTCTCGTGGAATTATTTGTGCTTAAAAGGTGATTTTATCATGTGATATCCGGAATTGAGAAATGAATTGCCCAAAAATAACCAAATGAATTACGCGAAACGTGGGAAAGTAAGTGAATGGTTTAAATAAAAGAAAATTGACTGGTTATAGACATGGTGTAATTCTACAATACATATTTTACACCTTTTTCTTGCAGTGGCAGCAGCTCGCCGGCAGGAGATTTTGCCACCCGCAAGATCCATAACACAGCCCGGTAAAGGTTTTTAATTTTGGAGTACATAGTTGTGATACAGGCATTTTAAACGATGTTTGGTAACGCAGAAAAATGAAAGAACCTCATGATTTTTTCCTTTCGACCGGACAAAACGGACACAATAAAGAAATCGATCAAAAATTAATTCATCAAATTTTTTTTTTCTGGTTTTTACTTTAGTTTTTTTGTATTTTTTATTTCCTTTCCAATCGCGAAGCAAGGAACGTTAAAGAATCGACACTGACACAATCGCCAGTCAATTGTATCCTCGCAATTGCAATCCAAAGATGAACTTCTTTGTTTTTCGTTCAAGGGTACAAAGAGTTCTAGGACCTTATTCAAATCAACCTACTAAGCTTAGTAGCTGCTAAAGTCCTGCTACCGACATGCTAACTTTCATTTTCTTTATTCAAATTAACCTGCTAAATCAGCAGCATCTTAGCAGGATGATGCAGGAGTTTAGCAGCTTGCCAGAATTATAGCAGGAACTCTAAATTCCCAGGAGCTCAGCAGAACGTCGCAGGAGTTTAGCAGGATTTTAGCACCACCTCCAACCTCACCTATGTAAAAGAGGTAAAGCGCCATGGACCACCTCTAAAGTCATTCTGAGCCTTTCGTGACAAATCGAAACGATTTCGCGTGGTTCTTTTTTGTATGCATATTTGTTATGTTTGTTTTATCCACATGAACATTGGAGGTGCTTTCTTTAGCTTTTTTAGCTTTTCTCAAATTTTACTGTGCATAATTTAGGTTCCAGTGCAAATTTTCGCTAAAACACCTTGATGAAAAAGAAAGGCGCAAAATCGCGGCTTCAAAAAACACGCAGAAAAGGAATGAAACCTCAGGAAGAAAATTCTGTTCACGGCAGCGTGTCTGCGGTTCTTGAAACCGAAACAACAGCAAGAACAAGCTAACAAAAGTTCTCATGCAACCTGCCAAAATACCCATTTGAAAACTGCGTTTGGTTGCAGCTTGGTTCAATGAACAATCGTCTTTAAATTTTTAGCCTTCACTGGGATTTGAGTCCGGCAACTTTGACTTCCACAGTCCAAAACCCTAACCACAAGACCATAGAAAGCGCCTGGAATAAAAAGCGTCTGGAACGATATGTTAGACCGAATTATTGCCGTTTCACCTGACTATTGCTCCGAAAAAGGTGACGATTGCTCGTCTTGACGTATCTATTTCAGTGCGTTTTATGTCTGCAGTCGCATTGGGAATTTGAATGCCCTGCCAGCCGTCTGCTTCCAACCTGTCAAAATTGTCCTGCTAAGAAGGTGCTAGCTTAGCCGCTTATAACTTTTACAGATTGATTTGAATAGGGACCCTGGGCTCTCAGAGTATTGTAGGACAACTTTACGAAAAGAAATGTCAAGAGACAGTCCTGGATTGGCTGGATGCAGGTCTTCACATCAATTCTAAGGCGCAGGTCTTTACATCAATTCTAAGGCGCAGGTCTTTACATCAACTCTAAGGCGCAGGCTGCTATCTCTACTAATTTTTCTCTGGCCCAATTTGATGAATGATCAAGAACGTTCAAGAGTGGTGGTACAAATGTCAATTATCACAAAACGAACATTATTTATTTACGAATAGCCTGCAGATCTTCTCTGAATCAAAATATTCCTGAATTCGATTTTCGAGTAACTCAAGCCACTCGAACCGTCGGTAAAGATACAGCACAAAATCCAATTTTATTTATACTGCACCATTTTTCTTACAGTGGCACCTCGCCAGCCACCGACTTTGGCACCCAAAAGTCTTACATCTCAAGCTGGTAAACATATTACTTTTGTTTTTACATACTCCCGTCGGGAAGCAGGAAAGTTTCAAGATTGCTAAAAACAGCGCTTTTGTCCTATTGTGTTACAATGCACCTCAAAATTTACAATGCTTTTGACACCGTTGAAGGTTAAACTTCTGGATTTTATCACGTAGTTGGAGATTTATTGCGTAATTTTAGTTTAAACTTTTATTTCATAATGGTACAATTTCTGTTGGTATGATATCCGTCTGCGGGGAGCTGATATGAAAAGTGTTTCGTAGATGGCTGAAATTGCCTAAATGAGTTCAAATTTCAAAAATTAAAATTGAATTCAAAATTTCAATACCTCCAATACCCCCATGACCGCGAATACCTTCAACTCTCCAACACCTCCAATACCTCCCTACCTCCAATACCTCCAATACCTCCAATACCTCAATACCTCCAACACGAATACCTCCAATACCTCAATACCTCCAACATGTAACACATATTGGCTTAGACGGGACAATAAAGAATGAAATTTAACAGTGTAGTTCTTGACCGCATAGTGATTCTTGTTCGCAGGTTGTCCCATCCAAGTCAATATTCGAAAGAAGTTGCTGTGCTTTGCTTCCACAACTTCTTTCCAACATCAAGGTGCCTTCCACGAGCTTCAAACAAATTCACTAAGTCAATATATGTGTTACAAGTATTTTGCAAAAGGAAATCACCTTCTTCCATTACGTCTTCATATGTGTAACAAGTATTTTGCAGATGAAAATCATCATCTCCCATTCCCCCTGTATATGTAACAGTTTTTTTGCAACGTTCTGTATATCAAACCCAGAAATATGTTGCAAAGCAGACAGAGAAAGTTTCTCGAATAAAAAACCGTCAACAGGAAGAAGTTGGTAGAGGTAAGAGTTGATACTGCCATATGTTATAGAACCTGCCATATATGGTAATATTCTGATTTCTATGTAGACTTTTCACTCATCAAATTTTCCGTTTTAAACATTTCCAGATTTAAACCCGCTCAATAGCCTTGCCGCAGTTGCTGAACGTAAGATTCGAAACATCAGTAATCCGTTATTAGTTCAACTTCACCAATTTTATTTTCCTTTAACATTTTGAAAAAAGAAAATCATGCATTATGGCTATGTTTCATCCAGACCACTTCATGGCTAAGGCGGACATTCCCTGTAGGTTTTCGTTTCAAAAGCCTTATAGCTGTTCAAAATCAAATCCAAATTTCAACGCAAGTTTTTAAAATTGCAAGCGGCAGTGAGACTCTTGCAAAATCATGGAGGTGAAATGCGCATTTTATGAGTTCTGTACATTGAGTGATATCAATTATAAATGAACTATTCTCCATACAAGGTTTCCCAATAGTCACTTGACAATCCCTGTTCTTTGCAAGTTTTAAATCTTCTCTTGTGAGGCTATTTCTACAGATTTCAGGTTCAGATTGGGCGGGCTGCCTGCTGCAAGTGTTGTCCATTTGAATTGGAACAAATTCCAGCCAAGAGTTGCTTCAAAACTGCAATGCACTTTTCTGAGGTTGTCAAGTGACTTTTGGGAAACGCTGTAGGTGTATCATGTTCAAGAAACAGTATCTGATTTCAAACAGTTTTGCTTTCGCATTTTTTGTTTTTTTTTGTTTTTGCATTTCAGAACGATTATCATGTAAAATCTCCTGTATTTAAAGATTCTCAGCTTGACGCCACTCATCATGTCCAAAATCTTTTGGTGCACTTCAGAAACGCAACACAGTTGACTTCTACAGCTCATTCCACTTGAGGATATGAGCTGAGAATGCTTCACATTCTTCCATTTAAATACACAGAAAAACTTTAATTTCTATTCCGAGAAAGAAGTTTTCGATCGAGTTTTCATTGTTTAAAGAATTCTGAATGCACTCTGAGCACGCTTGGGAGCATTCTTAGATCATATCTTCAATTGGAATGAGGAGCAGTTTCAGCCATATGATCTTGTCCAATCATTGATATTTTAACTCCCTCGCCGAACAGCTTTAAAGCTGTCGGCGAAAATTCCATGAAAGGAC
>JASGXE010008852.1:0-15637 GCA_030068105.1 Sinentomon sp. SZTP_YWyxl
TTGACCCACCCATGCCTTTTATGGAACAGTGCCTGCGCCTGGTATGAATTAGTGTTTGCTGGTCAATTTGAAAAGGTGTGAACATCGGTCAATGATTCGCCTACCTATCACTAGGTTATGATAAGGACCTCTGGATTTTTAGTGACCGAACGATTCTGATTCAAACTGGAGCCTTAGGACTTGGTATTGGCTGACCTGGGTGGTAACTTTTAGTTGTCACTGAGGGTGTTTCTTGTGAAAGCCTGAGCATTTTGGACAGATTATATGGAGGTAAGGCAAGAATGTAGTTGTTTTTATTGGACAATTGAAGCACATTTGACAATTTGACATGGTAAATTGTTTTTATTGGGTTTGTTGACGGATCCCAATGTCTGTCTCTGGGCATCTTGAGACATTACATCATATCACAGATATGGACATCACAGATTGGCGATACTGTACATGTCTAAAGATGTCCAGAGATAGACATTGGGATCCGTCAGCACACCCAATAAAAACAACTACATTCTTGCCTCCCTCGGTCACCAAAAACCCTACCAGGGATGGTAGGCAGGGGAGAGGGGGTTACCTCCACGCCATGTCTGGGAACCCCCTCCCTGAATCTTTGGGCTCAATTTTGTCCCCCAAACCCCCAATTTTGTCCCCCATCTCAGCCCCCTATGCCTGCCTTAGAGTTCACTAATTTTGGCAGAATATTTTTATCCAGTGCATATTTTTTTATCAATGGCTTGGGGCCCGCTGGTAATGTGGCATTTATCATAGCACTTTTTAATTCACAACCTATCAAGTACTCTTAATTCTCATTGCATTAACTTCTGAAACCACAATGTAGGCAAAGGTCAAAGCATGCATAATGAGCGACATGGGTAACTGTTGCTTGGTATTTTGTCTTTCCAGTGTAGATGGTGGAAAAATTGCCCAAGCACTTCAGCTCATGTTTTGAAAATGTCAAATTTAGCCTGCCCAGATCCACAAGTTCGTTACCTTCAGAGACCTACCCTCAGGAGTTGAGAAATTTGGTAGGTGTAACAACTTCGGTGTCATTTGGAGATCTCTGACCTATTCATCAAAAAGCTCGGCTTCTTTCTGTCCCCCAAAACCCCTGCCAAGGGTGCTGGCCCTTGGAACCCGACCAGGGTGCACAGGGCTACTAACCCAGACCCTGCAGGTGGCCTTCCGCCACAATATCTTGGCGTCGCAAAGTTTTGTGGAGCCATTCACCCCCTCTCAGATGTACACTACGCGGCCCACACCTGAATGTCGGCACGAGAAGCAGCCAACTAGTTGCTCCTCTAGCTGAGCTTGTCGTGAATCAAAACTATATGGCTTCAAGCCATAGCCCCGAAGCCGCTACCTGCAAACAATCGTGGAGCAAATGACATGCAGACAAACCTGGTGGACAGCGAAAGCCTTGTTTTTATTTAGCCTGTTTAAGGGAATTTAGACTGGAAGCCCTCCTCAAAAAACCCGCCGATAACAGGCATTTTTCTGTTGACTTTTATATTTTCTTTTAAAACTGTCAGCTTTTTTGAAGAAAGGTAAAAATAAATTAAGAAGTCCTGCAAAAGTGTTTTCAAAAATCTTTGTTGGGGCCATTTTGCGTGTTTCTTCCAGGCTGAGTGGTTCTTTTCCAGGCACTTCCTTACTGTGGAGCACGGGTTGTCGTTGACACATGAAAATGGCATATGGAAGCCATGTTTGCTTTGTGAAAAATTGATGATTTGCCTTCACTTTATTCCAGCGTCAGAAATCGTCACCTCATCCAGTCATAATTCTCTACGGTGTCCCCTTCTCGGAGTTGATCCAGCTTCTTGACTTCATGTATCTGGGCGAGGTCAACATTGAGCGACATAGACTTGAGTCGTTGATGAAGATTGCAAAATCTCTTCAAATTGAGGGCCTCTGCTCCTTTGATGATTCAAACGTAAGTCTTTCCGCCAGTGACTCATGAGGTACCTACAGCATTAAACAAACTTACGGGGGAGATGGTGTCGGCGCATAGCGCTGTGTCGGATATAGGTAATGCTACAAACATCTGGATTATGCCTTCAAACTCGCGAGTGGGAAGGTATGACCCAGATACAGAGTTAGGTGGGCCCTGTTTCCGATTAACTGTACATCATCACACTGCTGCGAAACCTTTTCCCTGAACTGGAAATATTTGTTCACTTCACCTATCAACTGAACATCTGGCTGCTCATGTGATTGCTGATTTTGAGAGTTGGCATCGGAGCCCGAGATCAGATTGACTTGATGAACTGGAAATATTTGTTCTTCACCTATCAACTGAACATCTGGCTGCTCATGTGATTGCTGATTTTGAGAGTTGGCATCGGAGCCCGAGATCAGATTGACTTGATGAACTGGAAATATTTGTTCACTTCACCTATCAACTGAACATCTGGCTGCTCATGTTATTGCTGATTTTGAGAGTTGGCATCGGAGCCCGAGATCAGATTGACTTGATGAACTGGAAATATTTGTTCACTTCACCTATCAACTGAACATCTGGCTGCTCATGTGATTGCTGATTTTGAGAGTTGGCATCGGAGCCCGAGATCAGATTGACTTGATGAACTGGAAATATTTGTTCACTTCACCTCTCAACTGAACATCTGGCTGCTCATGTGATTGCTGATTTTGAGAGTTGGCATCGGAGCCCGAGATCAGATTGACTTGATGAACTGGAAATATTTGTTCACTTCACCTATCAACTGAACATCTGGCTGCTCATGTGATTGCTGATTTTGAGAGTTGGCATCGGAGCCCGAGATCAGATTGACTTGATGAACTGGAAATATTTGTTCACTTCACCTATCAACTGAACATCTGGCTGCTCATGTGATTGCTGATTTTGAGAGTTGGCATCGGAGCCCGAGATCAGATTGACTTGATGAACTGGAAATATTTGTTCACTTCACCTATCAATTGAACATCTGGCTGCTCATGTGATTGCTGATTTTGAGAGTTGGCATCGGAGCCCGAGATCAGATTGACTTGATGAACTGGAAATATTTGTTCACTTCACCTATCAACTGAACATCTGGCTGCTCATGTGATTGCTGATTTTGAGAGTTGGCATCGGAGCCCGAGATCAGATTGACTTGATGAACTTGAAATATTTGTTCACTTCACCTATCAACTGAACATCTGGCTGCTCATGTGATTGCTGATTTTGAGAGTTGGCATCGGAGCCCGAGTTCAGATTGACTAGATAAAACTGCGAGAGGCTTTTGACTGGCCATTTATGGCACATGAAATTTTGGCCATTTATGGCTCATAAAGTTTTGGCCATGTGTGACTCATAAAGTTTTGACCATTTATGGCTCATAAAGTTATGGCCATTTTTGGCTCAAAGTTTTGGCCATTTATGGTGCAAAGTTTTGGCCATTTATGGCTCATAAAGTTTTGGCCATTTATGGCTCATGAAATTTTGGCCATTTATGGCTCATAAAGTTTTGGCCATTTCTGGCTCATAAAGTTTTAGCCATTTCGGTGTGGATCATAAAGTTTTGGTCATTTATGGCTCATAAAGTTTTGGCCATTTATGGCTCATAAAGTTTTGGTCATTTTTGGCTCATAAAGTTTTCCACAAACACTGAAGCCTCATAGTTGTGTTGAGGAAACAATTCTCGTTTAGAGTGGGTGTGTCACAAAGAGTGGATGTATTGGTCAAAAGGGTGATGAAGGGGGGAAACCTCCGGATTGTCAAAAATTACTTGAGGAGGTTACATGATTTTGGTGATTTAATGCACAAAAGTCTGCTGACTTCAGTGGGTGCAGTCCGATTTTTCAATTTCCACATGATTTAGAAGTTACGGACTCAAAAGCAAAGGCAACTTGATGGATTGTGCTGCTTGGACCATTCTAGTCAAATCAGGAGCTTTTTTCATAAAAGTACATACTTTGCCAAATTTCAACTTCTGAGTTGCTCCCAAGCGATGGCCGGGCTGTGGTGTCATCATTCTAGCACTAACCATCTTTTGGTGACACTTAAAAAGCAGGTACCTACTGCACCTTCGAAACATAAAAATTCTGGTCCGTGAGAAATGTTGTGGACACAGTGACTTTGAGGGATTTGTCAAGTTGTGAACTCCAGTCAACACATTCATTCTGGAGTTGAATGTGTTGGAGGAGTTTATGATTGGCTGCCTCGAAATAGAGTGTCCAGCACCCAGCACGCTTTGCATTCTGTGAGATGGGCTTTTTGCACCATTTGTGGCAGATGGAATCATGGTAATTTTTAATTTTTCTTGGCTTTGTTTGAAAGATGTTATCAACCAAAAAAGGATCTTCTCCAGGTCCCTTGTGTGAGACTTGGACTGGTGTGTGACAAAGAACAAGTCTTTCATCAACTTCTCCTTCACGGAACTACTTCTTAGGTACTTCTGTACCTTGTATATGAGTCTCCTTCATGTTTACTGAAGAAGAGTGAACACTCCACACTGTTATAACAAATAAGAAATTAACTTCATCAATCACTTAAAATCCAATTCCTGATAACTGTCAGGGCTCATCAGATCTAAATTTATTGAAAAGAAACAATGAAAAGATAACATGACAAAAGAAAACAGTTAAAATGATGCATCAATCACAATATCACAACAAAAAATATTTCTCCCTTTTCATCAAAACATTCTCATAAAGTTATCCTCAATGAAACATGATTTTTTTACAAAAAAAAAATGCCTATTCCTCATAAGAGTTTGAAAGTGAAACCACAATTTAGTCCTCTCAAAGGTCCAGTTTGCTTTGATTGACTGCATCTATGCATCTATCAAAAAATCTTCTTAGTCAATCTATCACAGGCACCCTTCAGAATTATTGAAGAAAATGGAATTGTTCCTTTCAGACAGACTTGCCCACTCTCGTCTCCCATCAATCCACATCAAACTTGGAAGAAATGACCCCTTCCCCTCTGTTCATTGATTGGGGTACTTGCTGTGCTAAAAACGTCTTCAAAGCCCTTGGCTGTGCTAATAACGCCTTCAAAGCCCTTGATTCAGTCTGACAGGATTTGGTTAGCAACTTCTTGAGAGGTGCACTTATTCTCTATGGATAAGTCCTCTTCACAATAATTATTCATCATAACTGTCTCCTTCAGAAAGTTATTCTTCTTGTAAATGATTCAAAGATACACTCTCTCACCACACATCCTGTCCTCGTGCTTCTCAGAGAAACCGTTGATTGTGATCCCATTGGAAAAAAATAAAAGAAAACGATGAGATGGAACCATCCTACCTAACCATATTCTGTCACAAATGGGTGAGATTTTATTTTGTTCCGAAAACCTCGATTTAAGATTTTTCTCAATATTTCCCTTTCCTTTCAGGACCGCGAACGAGATGGTGTGAATTTTGCCGAGACTAATCATGTCGGTGGTCCTTCTCCAGTGTCCTCTACTGTTCAGTCAAGGGAGTCACCTGCTATAGTTCCTAAGGAATCTAGTTTCAACAGTGCTGCTGCACCACCTCCTCTCAAACGTCAACGACCTTCATTGTCTTCGACTATGCCTTTGCCCTCAGCGTCCATGCCCTTGTCCTTAGTCAAGCAGCGGGAGAGGAAACCGACTCCCACTGCTAACAATAACAACAATAACATTGCAATAATAGCATTAGTCGTAGTGTTAATCATAGTCCCGACATGCCCCGGTCAAATTCCCCAGCTCACAGTGATAACTTTCCAGTCAATAATATCAACGTGAAACAACAGTCAAAGAGTGAGACAAATAATTGTGACCTTGACGAAAGGTCGAGATCCCCGGTCGGGTTCACTCCCGTCAAGCAGGAAGACGGGGAAGGCGTTGATGTGGCCGACAGTTCCGCTTGGTCCGAGAACTCCGCTTCGTGCAGTGAGCCCGCAGTGTCGTGGAATGCTGAGGACTATTCTCAGTTGCAGCAGGATTCCTCGTTTCAAGGCAACGACCTTGGCATCATGCATCTCGACAGTGAACAGCATTTCAATTTTGACCTTGAAAGGGTGGCTAGTCAAGCCATGCCTGGATCTCTTTCAGATAGTTCATTTGCAGAATTAGTTGCTCATGGTAAGTTGGTTCATTTTGTCAAATTGGAATGACGTTAAATTAATTTCTGGTCCAAGAATTTATTCGGTTCAGTGTTGTATATTTTTGTGTGGTCCTTTGGGAAACACAGTGACATTGCCCATTGCCACTAAGCTTCGTTTCAACTTACGTGAGGGCGAGCGGAGTGCTAGTTGAAGCTGGGCTTCACGCGATTCCCCAACATTTGAGTCGAAGCTAGGCTCCGATTCAAGTAAGTGCCAGATGCGAGCGCTGTTGAAGCCGTGTCCATGGCAACATCGCATCAAACGACGAGAGCGGTCAAGTTGCACACGGAAAACAAAACCGTCTATTCACATCGTAAAAATAAGTTCGGTTTCGTAGTACTGTGATAATGATGTCTGCCTGTGATGCAGGCGACCCGGGTTCGGAAGCTGGCACGGACAAATTAATGTTTTAAAAATTTGAAATATATCTTCCATTGGTGTTCAACTTCCTTCAAGTTCATCACATTTTCATTTCTGGCAATAAAATTATGAAAAATGTGTTTCTCAGATTGTTTTCTGTGCAAAGTAGCCAAAAAGCAGCCCGAAAAGTAAGCCAATTTTTAGAAATCAGCGAAATAAAACAGATAAAAAAACAGGGTAAGTCTGCCCTGGATCAACCTAAGCTTGTCACTGAATCCACTAAGCTTCACCTAGAATTCAGGTGAATCCCAATTGGGAATCGCAATCGCACTCATCGCAATTGTCGAAGTTGCCACTCCGCTTCCACTCAGCTCGAATCCCCATTCGGCTTCACCGAAGTCTCCACTCGGTTTCGACTTAGGCGATTTGGGGAATCGAGCTGAGTGCCAATTCTGAGGCTTAGGGCTAGTTTTAAGCTTAGTGGCAATGAGGAATACCGGCCAGTGTTCTCCAAGTCGAAAATACAAAAATGCCGGTCAAAATTCAAGCCAAAATTGGGAAGGTTATCGCATGAAAAGAATCAACATCAGAAAAGCAGCTGGCTTATCATGTATCCATTTTTGACGTTTCAGAAAGTGAGGTGTGTGTTGAAACAAATGGCATTTCCCATAATCTTTATTTTAATTTCAATTTAATTGTTTTAAGAATGCGCAATTTTATCCCGTTCATTTATCCTAACCAAAGAAACACGCTTTCTGGATGCCTGGGAATTGGGGATACGATTATCCAAACCTTAGTAAGTTGCACATTTTCATTTCCTCTCATTGCACGGCATTATCCCAAGTTTTCGATACAGCGGCATTGCAAAAATCCTGAGAGGCAGGCCGCTTATGCCCAGAAATGGGCACTTCCTGCCAAAAAACACATCCGCCTATTGATTATTGCCAACCAACTGCTTGCTGTCCACCTATTGGCTGCAAATCACATCTGCGAACTTGGCCGACACTACAGCAAGCACATGTTGGCAAAGACTTTGAAACTCTAACCCAGTTTTGAGGAAAATTTTGAGCTAAATGCCAACAGTTTCATGTCGGCTCTTTTTGCAAAAGTGTGAGAGGCACTTAAATTTTTTTTGATTTTTTGTCAGGGTTCATGATTCATCATGGAATCAACTACAGGGTATTGCCTTGTATCCAGAAAGAACGTTTCTTGGTTTCTGGGCTGAAAACCTGTTCACGCAACTGCCACCAAATTCAAGAGAAGGCACACCCTGTGCCGCATGCTGGTGCCAAAGGGTGGACATAATTGCATGGCTAAGAGCACAGCTTTTTTCTGAAAATCTTTCCCTGCGATCGTGCATTTGTGTCCCCCCTTATGAATGACTTAACCCGAATTTTCTCAGCCCTTCGCAACTGCCACGGCTCGGAGGGAAAAAGTGACAAATACCTATTTATAACGTTGGCTGAAGATTAAGCATACCTACCATGCGTCTCCGCTGCTCACCATTCCTTTCCCTTTCTCTCATTCACTTTCCTTCCCCTCTTTTCCTCCACCGTCCCCAAGGTTATGCCACCCCATTGAACTATCTTTCTTTTTTCTTTCTCCCTCTGGGACAATACTTTTTTAGTTGCAAAAAGGCAGAAAAAAGTTTCGGGCAAAGTTAAAATGAGAAAAAGAGCACGCTGTTGATTCAATTCCTCCACACAATTGGGCATTCAATTATTCCGTACAGCATTGGACATCGGTGTCTGGACAAGCTCGATCTTTTTTGTTTGAAATTGAATTAACATATCGCAATCAATTTTTTTCATTTCGTGGGTTTGCCAAATTTGCAACAACAGCAATCGGTCATGCAAAGTCATCTTGTACACACGGGTCAGCGCTGACATTCGTGTCACTGACTGGTGACTGGTCATGTCTTTCATGGAATTAGACAGTCACTTCACTGGCGCTGCTTACCCTCGCATAAATCAAGACCATGTTCATGTCCATCCGCTCGGTGGTGATGTTTCTTTCTTAGATAACGAAGGAAAAAAACACGACGGTGATCAAAAGTGCTAGAGCAACAACTGATCCTCAGGTCCTAATTTACGCGCACAACCCCCCCCCCCCAAAAATATAAAGACAGGCTGAACGTCGAGTGAAAAAATTCCTGCCACTGGTGAGCTTACCCAGGTGGAATCTCAATGCTAATCTATTTGATTTCAACGTGAACACGAAAGTGGGCAAGAGGTTCGTTACAGCAGTGAGACATGCTGCAAATGTGCAGGAAACCAGAAAAGGTGGCCTTTCACAGACTTGAAGATTAAGTAAGATCACTGTCTGCGCTGATGACAGCCTGGCCTGATGTCATATTCGCAAGTTTGAAGCAGACACACACATAAGGAAATCTATGCTCCGCACATGGCACTGGAACAAAAGGTAAAGGAAGCTTCGCCGTTCCCCATTCAAAATTCGCTTGCTGAGTGATGCGTGTTTTCATGTTTCTGTTTCTCGCCGCTGGGTGCGCACAGTTCGCAAGTCTGAAGGAGATGAGAAAAACGAGCAGCACTGGAGACGGGGTTCGCCGACAGAAAGTTGATTATCTCTTGAACCAGATGGCGGATTTTGTTCAAATTTCAAAGTGAGAAAGCCGGAAAATTGGCGATTTCAGGCATTTGAAACAATCCCGATATTTTCACTGACAAAACATCACAACAATTTCAGGAAAAAATTGATAAATGTTGGGATGTGATAAAATGCCGGGGTCCTGCCAGATATTTTTCATGATCGTGCGATTTTTTCCGTTGTAACATGGTTTCCACCTGTGGAAGAGTTGCAGAGAAAGCTTTTAGCTTTCCAAAAATTCCAAAATCATTGCATTTGAACTCCATTTGGCCGTTTTGTGGCAGAAAATGCAACATGAAACATTGTTTTGTTTTCGGTGCAAGAGCATGCGGCAAAATTGATGATGAGCAGTGCGCACAACCGGTGTTGCCGGGACTTTTGCGCAGAAAGTCCTCAAAATTGAAAATGGTTTAGTCTTTGAGCACAAGAGCCAAACAAACAAGCAGCGAGACAGACAGAACACAGAAGAACTCTCACAATTCAAAAAGCAACAAATTCCAATTTGTGCGAAATTGGTCAAATACCAACGGCGGTTCCTTGAAATATTTTCTCCAGCGGAGCCAGTCAGACAACTTTCGATGAACTGTGTGTGCGAAAATGGGCAATAAGATGGCCCGTCAAATTCAAATTGGTCAGAAAACTACAACTGAGAAGTAAAAGGCGTGCAAACGATTCTGGTTTGAAATTTTGATCTCATTATCAACATGAAAAATTCAGCCACAGGCGAGAATCGAACCCGGGACCTTCAGCACATCAGGCTAACGCTGATCATCTGAGCTACCGCCGCAATTCGATAAGCTCAACCTAAAACAACGCTGTTACGTGTATTTTGTGTTGCGGTCAGAAGCGGACGCGAAACGGCAAAAGGGACATGGGCAGCCTGCGGATTTCGCTGCTGAAAACATTTTCTTCGACCTTTTCTTGATCAAATATTTTGACTGAGAACATTTTGACTGTCTGCAGAGCGCAGCAGGAATGATGAAGGCATCCTGCACAAGAAACATAAATGTTGCTAAGGTACGCAATTTTCCACTGAACAGATGTTTTCTGCAAAATGCAAGGCCAGCGCCATTTAGCTCCGTTTATTTTTTCAGATTTACCAACAGTGCTGCTGCCACATGGCGGCTTCACCGAAGCTGGCGATGTTCTCTTACCTGTTGTTCTAGGTTCCATGCTCCGCACATCAGCATCGGAAGCTTTTTTCAATCTACCTTTATATGCAAATTGATTTCTGGTCACAGTTTCCCCAAGGCGGCTCAAAAGAAAAATCATTGTCTTCACTCTTATTCACCACGCAGCACATTTGTTTTTTTTTCCTCGGAAGGGGAAAAAGTCACAATGCGCTACTGGTGGTATTCGGGCCTCTTTGAAAATTGCTTTCGGCATCATCAATTGGCGTCTCAAATTAGGATGATTCACAGTTTACGCGGTTATTTTATTCCGAATACGTTTGTGGGCGGTGGCATGACCTCAAAAGAAAAAATGTAGAATTCTCAGAAATCCAGTTCAAAGAAAACAAATGCATTTTTCGAGGAAAAGTGTAATAGATAGAGCATTTTTGATGAAAAAAGCTAAACCCTGACTCGTTCCCCAATCGCGGTTGTTGATGGTTCTGGATCCAATCAAAAATAATAAAAAGGGGACATAAGCGGGGCAAAAAAGTACTCTTATGGTGGCAGAATTCGCCACCGTCTTTGTAAAGAAGAAGACTCCGCCTGTCATTCAAATTTATTTTGATTTCCTGCCACTCAAGGAATTGTTTGGTTTGTATTAAAATTTTATGAAAGTACTGGTGCAAGGAAATATGAATGCTACATGGACTGCTCTTTGAAAAAGAAAACGGCTGGCTGATAGGTACCGCCATTATTGTCCTAAAAGATGCGTCTTTATAAAAACTTTGCCCAAAAAGGGGGTTATTTTCAGATATTTAGGCAACAATTAATTTTTGGAATGTTTTTGAAATGCCCCGGGCCCAAAGGGAATGGATCCGTTTTTTGGGGGTTTATTTTCTTTTCCTTAGGATTTTTTTGTTTTTTTTTAAAGATGGAAGTTTGGGATTGACCCAAAAATGAAAAATTGCATTTTTTTTTTTTTTGGGAAAATGAGCACCCATCTCGCGACTCCCAAAATCGTCTTTTAAAAGCTCAGACCGGGAAAAGGTTAAATCTAACCCGAGTGATCCAGCGAGCAGAAATGAAACGAATGCCAGAAATGAAACGAATGCCCAACAGCTTTTGCCAATACGGTGAGCAGCCCACAGCATTTTGTTATCAGCATGTCGAAAAACATGCAAAAATTAACCTTGATTCGAGGATGGGTGGAAAGGATTTTTACGATTGGGACGAAATCGTCCCGCTGTTGCAGTAGTTTCAAAAATTCCCTTCGATTCTTGTTCCGGAATGAACTTTACTTCCGTTGTTTTCAAATTTCGCGCACAAATTCTGGGACGTTTTCGACCCAATCGTTGGCGACGGTCCGTGCTACATTTTCCCGAAGCGCTCATTTTTCAGCTTTGCACCAGAGTGAACCGCATCAAAAACGGTCGCTTTGTTCAGGAGAAATTTAGCTTTCTGTGGGCATTGCACCGCGGTCCGCCATTCACTCGCATGTCTTTCGTAGCGCACTCCGCCTTTATACGCCGCAACCCAGCAGTACACATTTTGGTCTCATTTCTGCTCCCATTTGACTCCACGTTAAATGAAGCGCAGTTCGCTCACTTGTTATTTTACACACCTTGGTTTGGGTTTGTGGCTTTGGTGCATACGGCCGTTCATCTAAATTATTGTGTGAAAACCCCAAAAATAGGATATCCCCCCTAGGTAAGGACTGCCATTACGTGACTGCCCGGGATATGCAGTGCCAGGAAAACATAGGTGCGTATAATACGAATGTGTTATGTGCACTTCACATCCCTACTGCCCATGTGCTTTTTCTACGTACTGGCTGCAGAATTAATGCACTCATAAATGAAGATCCTCTTTTATTACTAGGTCAAATTCTGACAGCTCCAGAAAGCTCTGCTGAAATCTTTGGTGCTTTGATTTCTTCCTCCTGCATAAAAGCAAAAAGAAAGGAATAAAGGTTCGGAGGCAACAGTTAAATGGGAAATACACATGTAACCGCCGCTACCATACATACCCAGCCATCCCTGGTCGAGATAATGGTATTGAGTAAACTTCTCACAAGTCCTCCTGCCATCTAGGCAGGAGGACTTATACTTCTTATACTTTTCACCTTCGGTCTTCCAACACTTGACTTTCAACTTGTGGGACATTTTAACATATTACAGTTGCGGGACAGCCTTGATGTCTGTGAAGCAACTAGCAAGGGTCTCCACAAAATGCCTTGAAATCCAGCAACGATGCCCCAGGCATCCCCACAAAAAGCTTGCAACTGAGTGACGATGTTGCAGACCTTTCTTCCTGGGTTGACAAAAACCTCATCACCATACTGTGTTCTTCGGTTCCAATCAAAACGAGCATTTCTCAAAAGTGGCTACAAACAACAAATTTCTAAACATGCTAAATAAGGGGAAAAAGGGGGACCGGTGACTGGGGCAGAACGAACTGAGGCAGAAGTGTGGACTGAGGCAGAATTTTTGCATTTTTGGAGGCTGATTTTTTTTTTAATTTCTCCGGGTTAGGTTAGGTCAGGAAGGTTAAGTAAAGTTGGGACAGGTGCAAGCGACCACCTCCATGCAAAACTCCCTCCTTTGTCCAATTCTACCTCAGACCTCAACACACTTCTGACTCGGTCCAATTCTGCCTCAGTCCGTTCTATTCCAGTCCCCCGATCCGAAAAAAGACCAGCGTTGCACTAATTTTATGAAATGGATAGAGAAACATCAAGCAGATCCTCCAAAGATGGGAAGCAGCTGGAACACATGTAAACCACAGTTCCTCGAATTCTTTTGGATGCACCATGTCTCAGTTATGAGTTATATATCCATAAATCAAAGTGAACCCTCCAGCACAAGGAGGCCAAAGCGAAAAGAATTCTTGATTTGAGTGGAACAAAAAATCTGGAATTGTCCGAAATTTTCCACCTTTCTCAATGTCCCTTGTCCTCAGATCGGAGAAGGTAGCTGTTGCGTTTTGGAATTTCTGTTGCAGCCACGTATTCATGTTTTCTGCTTTTTGTTTACGAATTTTTAATCCAGGCATTTGGTACCTATCGCAATTTTTTCTGGTTTAGAACTTGCTTATTTTTTATTTTGTTGGTTTTTCAGGTGGAAATGCAGGACCCTCAGGTATTCAGATGTTTTCCAGACAAGCAAGACTGAAGGCAACCGGGAAAGGTAAGAGAAGTGGATCGTTTTCTGTTAGGTATGTTAGACACCTGCCTACTTTGGTGTTTTACTTGAGGTTCATGGAATGATCGACAATGCTTTCCCAACAATTTTCGTTCCTGGTAAACATTCACCATGTCTACAAAACTGAAGATGTTTCTTAAGGGGGGGGATAAACCCTACCAGTCAAACTTTTTTGTTTCTGGACGGATTTTTTGAAATTTTGCAGGTGAAAAGAGCATAAAATGCATATAAATGATGAAGATTGATATACAGGGTGAGTCACCTCGAATGTTGGTTTTTTTCGATCGCAGTTTCCGCGAAAACGGCTGCACCTACAATTGTGGTCAATGGAGGTTTTGGAGCCCGGTTCTCTTGCACCTTGTTTGTTTCCATTGGGTTCTCCCAAATTGACACCCCAACACCCTTTTTGGGGAAGGGTAGTTTGTGCTGTTTTCTATGCTGAGCTTTATCTCCGGAACTGTGCTTCGGAGGTCCATGGTTTAAATTACAAAGAAGTTCATTTCCTTGATCTGAAGGCACCAGAAGTAATTTGACTCAAATCTATCCCTTGGCTTCCGTTTAGGGGTAGTTTTCCGCGGGAAGGGGTAGAGAGGTTGGAGGGGCGTTTTTTCAGCAGACATGCATTCTTCGTGTCTCGGATGATGGGGCCTGAGACCTCAGCCTTCTTGCGATTCGGTGAAGCCACATTTGGGGGTGTCTGAAGGGGTGCAAGGGGTGGTTATGGAGATATCTCCGTTTTCGCGGAAATTGCGATCGAAAAAAACCCACATTCGAGGTGACATACCCTGTAGGCTATTTACATGTTAATTTGTGTGCCTTTACCGGGGTTACAGGTGGAAGCATAGGTGCGAAAAAGGCCGCCGGCAAGAATGCATCTCCTCCTGAACCATCTGGCAGAATGAGGCCATATTTCATCCTGTGGAAGAAAAGTACCCTGTCTACAACATAATAGAGCCACTTTTGCCAATTTGTATCTAGATTTTAATTTATTGCAGGATAAGTGTGACCATACCGCTAAGCGCCTAATATTTAGTTGCTTTTCTGCAGTCGCAAGCTAATATAACCAAAAATAGAGCTTAAAACTAAAAAGGGCTCTATGTTCGGTGTCCTCGTGAAAAATTGGTGCAGTGCACCAAATTTGAACATTTAGCATGAAAAATTTGGGGAGGAGATGCATTTTGAATGCTTTCGCTTTCTGAAAAAAGAGAAATGCGAGAAAAATACCAATGTTCCAATCATAAATGCGAGAAAACCAATGCGACTGAGTTTCGGATAATATGCTCTATCTTGAAAACTATTTGAGTTACAGAAAATCTGAAGAGAGTTTCGGAAATGGCAATGTCTGGGCAATAACATGAACACAAAAAGAAAAAACACCTTTTTCCACTTTTTTGCAAAAAACCATGGTTTACCCCCCTTAAATATGGTGAAATTTCTGAATGCTTGATTTCCAGAGTTTATTTTTGGATGTCAAAATTTGAAACAGGGCTATGGTAGCGTACCTTGTGAGTTGTGAGTGTGGTCATTGAGTCTTGAAAATGCATTTAATTTCAAGAAAAACCACCAAGTATGGATGCCTAATAATTTGGCTATTTTTGGATTGAAATGCTTAGCCTGTTTTTTATTGAGCCGTTATTTGCCTTGTGCTGCATACTGTGTGGCCACTTTTTTAAACATGAAACTTTGAAATCCATGGTGAAAATTTAACGAAAAATAATTGCCTTCCTCATTTTACATACAATGTCTGAAACTTATGCCAAATTTTGTTCAATCCAGCGAGATGTGGTGTACTTTTGCATTTTAATTGCTGATAAATTTTTGCCCTCCCTGACTGCATCCTTTTTGGATATAATTTTCACGTCACACGTCCCCCATGTTATCCTTGAAAATATTCGTTTGGTTAACTTTTCCAGAATTGTGTCCACGTTTAAAAAACGATAAAAAAAACATAGCACCCTTGACCTGCATGACTTGCATGAAGCTAAAAATTAGCTCTGGAAGGACGAGACACAGCACATGCAATTTTCCCCCTTTTTGAGCCAACAGACATTGCTTGTCGCTTTGATGACTTGAAACTAATTTTATTAAATTTTAGTGAGATTGAGAATTCAAAAAATATGGACAGAAATCAGTTTTCTGGTTCAAAATTATTAGCAATGAATTTATGAATTCACCAAGCTAATGTTGGACACCATGGTCCTTGCCCTATAAACACACTGTTCTATTTATTCCCACTGTGGCCAGCCCTGTTTGCTTGATGTTTGACAAAGATCTTTGCATATTTACCAATTT
>JASGXE010008853.1:0-17002 GCA_030068105.1 Sinentomon sp. SZTP_YWyxl
TGCAATTTGCGGCGGGATTGTTGGTTTGAGAAGTCGTCAGCGAATTGATCCTCTGACCTGTCGACCAGTCTTCACCCGACCAAAGCTGACATAACCTGTCCTATCCTAACCTCATAACCTATTCCAACCAACGCTATCCCAACCCGACCTAACATAAACCTATAACCTAATCTAAAGTTGATCTTCATCTGGAACTAAATTTCTGCGGAATATTTCTATCTTCGTGGTTCGGCGCACAGATTTGCAACGTTGCCAAATTTGTCGGGTTTTCAAATTTTCGCTCAATCTCAATTTTGTGTGGTTTGTGGCATGCAGGAGCGAATTCAAACTTGTGGCAATGGCCAATGATCCATGTTTTCGCTGACATATTTTTGGTGTGCTTTCAAAAATGGACTCGTGGCAATTTTCATGGAATCAGATGCTCAAAGCGTTGTGCTTTGCCGTTGTTTTTGTCCCAGATCTGTCTGTGTTGTTCGTGTTGAACCATTTGAAATCATATTTTCCGCGATAAAAATTCTCGCCTGTGAATCAATCACGCTTGACAAACGACACCAAAGTGTGCCACAAAGAAGCCGAAGTAAAACAAAAAGTGATCAAGCTATTTTTGTCCAAAGATATGCAATTTTCAAACCGCAAATGTTCCGAAGAAAAGGTGCGCTGCGCTTTTTGAGGATGCGCGATTTTTTGCTGCACGAGTCCTTCTTCTCTGTTGAGAGGGCTTCACGCTTCACTCCGTGTGCTTCACTTTCATCTAAAAATTTGCACTGGTTCGATTCAGCACGATCAAAGACAAGAGCAGAGAGATGAATGTGCGGATTGGAACCGCCGCATTGACGGAGGAACGTCGCGCTTACGGCGCGCCGACTTTCTCGGGCTCTGAGGCTGCACCCGGGAGGGTGGATCTAAGGAGCAGCAGCCCATGGTATGGGATCCAGGGGTCGGCGACCCCCAGAAGTAGAGTACATTTTTAAATGGATAATTTTGGGCACAAAATTATCCATTTTTCCATGTAAATTGTGCAAAAAAATTTTCCGGTAATGGGGTTGGTCGCCCCGCCGCATCCCCCAATATCTGTCCTTGAATTGCATTGTCAAACCGCACGCTGCCAGGAAGAAAACTGTTTTCTTCACATTCAATTAACATGGCTCATGCTAAATATTTGGCAAATATTTTCGAAATAAACGTTTAACTGATATTTGTCATGAATATTTAAGAAATATTTATGCCTGATTTAAATGGGGTTTCCGGTTTTCGAAAACGATCTAACTATTTTTCAACGAATTCTAAACAGGTCAGGTTTAGTTTAGAGATCGTTTATAAATATTTTGTAAATCTTTAAACTAAATTTAAACGTTTAATAAACACGATTGTGCGCACTGGGTACTCTCTCCCTTTCCAACGGTCGACCCAAATCCAACACCACCACAGGACACGGCACACTTCTCTTCTGTCCAACCAATTGATATTCATCATCCTGCCATTTCCCCCTCCTCTCCTCATACGACATCATCTTCTGCCACATAGACTCTACTCTCTCAGCATCATTCATTAACTCCTGAACAGTAATGCCCTCCCATATCCGCATTTGGGCCTCCAACGCTGGATTCATATTCGCCCTGACCCTTCTCACAATTTCCGCTTCACCCACTCCATTATCTAAACACCGCATCCAACGCTTCATCTCCATAGCATAATCACGAAATGGCTCACCTCGTTTCTGCAATCTATTCAAAATCAGTGTGACCGACTTTCGGGTAAATTACCTCATTTTGAGGTAATCGGGCGCCGTCTGAGGTGGCAAAAAATCTGAGGTAAATCTGGGGTAATTTGGGCAAGTTCCAAATTCGTTGTTTTTCTTTCATCGACCGGCATCAGGAATGGCAATTTCGGCTCTTGGCTGCAAGCAATCACAGCTCATGCTGACTGAGGAGTGAGGACTTTTTGGGGTGAGAGGTGAGGAGTGACGCTCAATAATGACGATTGACGACAGCAGTGGAGCGGTGGCAGCAGCGGAGCGGTGCGCGGGCAGACATGAGACGACGACGGCGAAGGACGAGTCAACGAGCTTGCTCTGTTGAGTGCTGTCTATGTCTGTCTGCTCTGTTGTGCTTGTTGCAAATCAATGGCATTTTGCGACCCGCGGGCCGCTAATTTCTAAATTCCAAACAAACCGCATGAATTTCGACCAATCGGATGCGAGCAAAATCGTAATGACGCAATTATAAAAACATTTTCATGTATACACCTTTCCGAAGCGAATTCCGGCAGCAGCCTCTGTGGCCGAGTGGTCTAGACAGCCTGCTGCCGCTGCGGAGGTGCCCGTGGTGGTGGTGGTTCGAATCCTGCCTGGAGTAAAAATTTTAGATTTTTGTTTTTTGAAACACCGAAATGTTTTTGACACCAGTGGCAGTTGTTGACACCAGGAAGAGGAAAGGTTGGGTTTGGTTAGGTTAGGTTTGGTTAGGTCAGGTTAGGTTAGGTTAGATTAGCTTTAGATATCGTAAACGCGGTTTTAATTCGGGTTTGCACCTGATTGGTCGAAATTCATGCGATTTGTTTGGAATTTGGAAATTCGCCCGCGGGCCACGTTGGGAAAAGCAGACCAGTGCATGCATGCTTCCATCTTGGAGCAGGTGGCACCTCCAGTTCTCACCCACAGTCCCCAATCCCCAAGTACACATGACACAGATGATGTGAACAGCGATCGAATTCGGAGAATCAGAGCTGATCAAGAGCTGGGGTTGCCGGGAGCTCACCACGTGTGTCGTGGGGTGTTTTGTCTTTGTCGAAACAGTCTTCTCTCTTTGACATGAATCTCTCCTCTGCTCTGTTGACTGCTGTGTGCCTTATGCAGTGTGTGGTGTGGTTCCCGCAAAATGGCGGTCGGCGGATTCGGGATTTGCTGTGGTGTGGTCCTTGTGGTTTGTGGTCTGCAGGACTGCTGTTTCGTTTGCAGTGGAAGTGAGGTTTTGACAAGTGGGAAATGTTCTGAACTCAAAAATTAATGCTTTTTTGACTTTTTTTTAAAGAAAAAACAGGTACCTACCTGCTGAGGACAAAGTTGAAAAGGGAGGACTGCATGTGCAGTGCCATGAACTTTTTATTTATCTCAAATGGGCTTAAATTACTTTTTTCACTGTGCCTTCATGACTGATGTGTGAACATCCAAAAAGCAGGCCAATGTTGTGTGCTTTTTGGCTTGACAAGTGAAAAGTGACTGCAATCCAGCTGAAGCTCCAAGATCAGTACGGCAAGTCAGTACTCAGTACTTGGCAGTTTGTGCCCACCTCTCCAGTGCCAGTAGCACGTAATAGGCACCTGCTATCAGTTATCACCCGAGTACTTTCCTAACCAACCGAATTAACCTACGTTCCTGATCAAAAGCGTAGGTGGGTACCTACTCGAAAGCAAATTTCAGCAGTTGCATCGGTGGTCGTTACACATTAAGGACGACTCCTGTTTTAATTTTGAAATCTGATGTAATCTGAGGTAATTTTTTGCGGACAATGAGGTAATTTCAAATAAGGCTTGCGGCCACACTGTTCAAAATACACCCTCTCAAACGCTCCCTCTGACCAGCACTCACAAATTCCTCTGAGAACACCACCTTGAACTCCTTCACCGACCGAAAACGCTGTCTATTCTCCCGGTACCAATCCCTTGAACCTCCATGGAGCATAAATATTAACTGATTCAGCACTTGACACTGCTCCAAACCAGTATACAAACAATAGTCTTCCAATGACTCCAGAAAATCCCATGGGTTTTCATTCCCTCCAACCCCAAATTTTGGCATTAACGTGGGTGACGGCAAACTCATGGACACCCTGCCCCGAGACAACACCACTTCCTCCTCTTCCATCCCAACCTGTCTAACACTCGACTCCACCCCTCACACTCTATCACCATTTCCTCTCCTTACTTCTTCATCTACCATTACGTTCTTCGTCTGCAGAGACCTCCCCTCGGAAGTTTCACCCTGATCAACACTTCTTCCCTCCTCACCATCAACTCTCATTCTCAACTCCTTCATCTCCTTCCTCATCTCTTTATTCTCTCTTCTTATCTCTTCTACACTAGCTTGTAAATGTCTCAATAATTTAAACACTTCCTCCATAACTCCCGTGGTGCCTTGTTCACCCACCGCACCTTCTACACTTCCATTTTCCATCTTGACTGCAGACTCGTATCTCAAAAGTGACCCTTAATCTGATAGGTACCGGCTATCTTTCTTTGGGTCCTGTCACGGTCGCCAAATGCAACGTAGGTACAGGACACTTACCCTCAACTCTTCAACTTCTTCTTGAAGGATATAGGCCAAAAATCACACACTATCGAAATTATCCACAGGGAGACTAATTCTCCTTAAGACACCTACCCAGAATTCTTCTCAGTTATCTTTACCTGTCAACCCTAAGTTTTATTAAGAAAGAAACAAAGCATAAAAATTAGGTTACAGTAAACAAACAAAATCTCCAACATCTCCATAACACAAACATTTTAAACAAGCACTTCAACAGTTCTTTTAAGATCGGGCTTCTCTCCATCCACTGGATCTTCTGCCTTCCACCTTTTCAAAATCTGTAGTCTTTTCCCAGAGATCTCCACTTCCCAACAGGTTTCCACCAAGTCTATGTGTGTGTCTTTCTCCAACAAATCCCAAGGGAACTTCCAACACTTGAAGCTCTGTCTGTATCTGACAGCTTCACACCAACTGGACCCAGCACCACACCATCTGTATCTCTCTTGTGATCTTCTTTGGGTCCGTCTTCTCTCCAACTAGCCCCTTTCTCTTTCTTGAGGCTTAATGTCACAATGTCTAGTGCGTCTGGCACACACCAACGCCACCTCCTTCACAGCCTTTAGAATTTAGGCTTCTCAGCAAAACCTCCTCCACAGTGGATCAAAGCTGAGTTCAAGGGACTCAGCCATCAAATGATCCACTGGCAGTGATCATTGAATCACAAAGACAATGTTTCAACTTATCACCTTCATTTCTTCCCCCCCACCCACCTAAATAGGAAGAGAAAATAAAACAAATCAGATTGGCATTGTATTTAAACCCTATTTCGCCACAAGTTAGAAACTATTTCTGGAATATAATTCTAAACTGAACAGACCGGGTGGTACGGCGTCATTTAGTATATAATGTCTACTTTCATATGAAGTATAGGTATAGGTAGGTATAGGTATCAGACGCTGATTTTCAGGGTTTCATGCCATAAAGGCAATCATCAATGAAGTTCTCAGAAAACAGCATAGTTCATCATATACCTGGGAAAGGGATGGGAGGGGAAGGATACGCGACCGTCGGCTGCATCATTCGTAAGGAGGTAAAGAGTAAAGGAAGGAGGGGAAAGGAGCTCAGAAAACATCATCGGAATGTGGACGGGGCCTAGTCATATAGCATTCAATAACAGACAGACAACAATCACACACACATGCGCACCACACAAGAACACCCCCCGCAAGCACAAGCAAGCAGCACAACCACACCGCGCACCGCACAGAAACACCCCAAGTAGGCACAATCAAGCAGCACAACCACACCCATTCACAATCTCAAAGTAGGTATGAACTCTAGGCCTATATGATCTCATTAGTGCCTATTGTTTGGCACTCCGGAGCATCTGACTGACGATGAATCTCTTGTCCTACTGGTTTGTGTAATTGTCCTGCAGGTTTGTGTAATTGATCAGGCACTAGCTAGTAAATGCTAGGTAGCCTACCGGTAGGTGTGTTAGTTAGGTTAGGGGAGGCAGACGCTGATTTCCCATAACCTAACCTACCTAGGCCTACCTGCGTTCAGCATTTGTTCGGCCCCACTCGGGACTCTGGAAGACACCTGACCATCGTTTACACTTTATGGTGGGTTGGCTTACCACACTAGGGGCCTACGTGTTGTATGATTTTAATTAGATGGGTATCCATACCCCAGACCCCAGGTAAGGCACCAGGTACTGTAATGTACCTGGTACCTTAAGGTGCTCTTATGTCAAGGCAAAGGCATCCCACAGCCTTCTGGTATTCTGCAAGGTGCAAACTCTCATCCGTTTAAAATATCCTACATACCCGCTGTAATGCGGAATGGAGTAAAAGAGATGTGGCGCTGAGTAGTAGGGCTTAGCGAATCGGCTTTCGAGTCGAAAACCTAAAGTTCGAATCGAACAGTTCTCTTATCTGGAGTCCAATCCTTTTTCTTCAAACCCCAAGTCTTCATTCGAATCTCACCTAATTTTCGAATCGAATCTTTTCAAATAGACAGACAAAGATCAAGATTTCCGAATAATCCTCCAATCGAATCAAATTCGCACAGCCCGGATAGCGGGATCTATTGTTATTTCGGTGGAATGAATATTAGACCGAATCTACTCCTACTTTAGTCTGAACGGCGTTTGGTCCGAATGGCTTTTGATCAGAATTGACTTTGGTTCGAATGAACTTTAGTCCGAACGGCATTTGCTCCGAATGGCCTTTAGTCCGAATTCTTGTTTTTAGTTTGAACGCTTCTTATTTCGAATGGCTTTTAGTTCTAATGGTTTTTAGTTCGAAAGCTTTTTAGTTCGAATGGTTTTTAGTTCGAAAACTTTTCTGATCGAACGATTTTTAGTTCGAATGGTTTAAAGTTCAAATATTCGGACTAAACGCCACTCGAACTAAAGTGCATTAAGACCAAGTACCTTCCCCCCACAGCCCTGCTGCGCGCACAATTGCTTGTGCGATGAATAAAAAAATCGAACTTACACATCGCGCACAGTATAACCTAGTTGTTGATTCTATTCGTAGGCCTACTTCATTGCTGATGATACCGACAAGTATGTAGGTAGTGCGTCCTCCTGGAAATGAAAACCCAAATGTAGGCCTACTCGTTTGTCGATAGTGTTACTCAATTCATATCCTGACTGCGGACCCAAGTTATTTTTTTATTTTTTCACTTAACGGCATGCGTAAATTTAATTTTTTGACTTTGTGAACATATCTTTTTTCTGCAGATTTTGTTATTAATTTGGCTATCTGTAGTTAGTTATTCTGAGAGGGCAGGGACCGATATCCTTCCCAGATGGATTTCCCAAATTCCATATCACGGGCATTTGCAGCTTCACACCAACACCACGACGTGTCTTGAAGATACGAAGGATGTCTCCATCAAAGGTATTTTTAACTAGGCCTATAGGCCTAATTTCGGAAAATATGAGATCACTTATTTTTCAATTGATGCAGCCAAAAGTTGCCAATAGTTTAGCACACCAACACCACGACGTGTCTTGAAGATGCGAAGGATGTCTCCATCAAAGGTATTTTTAACTAGGCCTATTAGGCCTAATTTTGGAAAATATGAGATCACTTATTTTTCAATTGATGCAGCCAAAGTTGCCAATAGTTTAGGCCTATATGATTATGGTTTTGCAACCAGGCCATTAGGCCTACACTGTCTACTCAGGAACAATATCAAGCAACTACCTATTCCAAATTATTTTTGTTATAGACCCCGTCATTATAACTCCACATGTTCATTGCCTACTGCAAGAATATTTTTTGTTTCCTCTTCATTCTTCAAGTTCTCTTAACTTCAGTACCAACAACAGATTAAATAATTGTGCTTATTTCTTTGAATATGCACTGTTCCTTCATTATTTGCACATTCAAACTTAACTCATCCTGCAAACAAATAAGACTGCAAAGAAATAGCGCTTTCTGGAGTAGACAGGAATCGAGAATCGGAATCGAGGAATCGAATAAAAGAATCGGAATCGAGAAATTAGGAATCGGAATCGAGACATAGGAATCGAGAATCGAGAAAATGAGAATCGATATCGATGTTGAGGAATCGAGAATCGAGAAAATAGGAATCGGCAAGAATCGGGAATCGAGATTTTAGGAATCGACTAGGAATCGCACACCCCTACATTTTATGATAAGTGCCTGTTTCCAGGTTGATTGTTGCGCACCTCCCCCTCTCCCTTCCCACCAAAGTGACCTTGGCCGCACATACCTTTTTGACAAATATGACAGGGATGCTGTTGATAGATTACTTGACTTTGCTCTACTTGACTTCTGTAATCTTGACCCCAATGTTGACCAGCTCTGGACTGAATTCAAGACCGTTTGCACTTTGACAATTGACCACTTTATTCCAAGGCGGGATCCAATTAAAATTAGAAATCTGTCCTTTCCACCTTTGTTTAATGCCAGTCTTCGCCAAAAATACTTCAAAATGTTGAACCTTTTTGATTCCTGCTCCTCAAACCAGAATCTGATCCCTCTTTATGCTGCTGCTTTAAAGGATTACCAAAACAATCTGAATTTAATTGAGGCACGATTTGTTCAGAAACTTGCAATCAATGATGTCATCACATCAAAACAGTTTTGGAAATTCCACAATAGTAAAACTTCCAGTCAAGGTCTCTCTACCAATGCTGGGTCGAGTAGCTGTTTTGCTTTGGCTCTGAAAAGCTATCTCACCCCAAAGATTCCTGCTGCCTCCACTGTCATCCACAACCGAGCTAAAGCTTTTCTCCGTGATGCTGATTTGATCTCTCTGGAAGCGGTGGTTAAAGCGATCAAAACATCAAAAAACTCCACTTTCAATGTCATTGATTCCATACCTATGGCATTCCTTAAAAATCACTGTGACAAGCTAAAAACTTTCCTTTTTGTGCTCTTCTCAGTATCCTTGGCCCAAAATATGATCCCAACTGATTGGAAAATGAGTATCGTGATACCACTACCTAAGGGTGGCCAGCCTCTTTCGACTACCTCCTTCCGACCGATAGGGGAGACTGGGGTACATTGGGACACGGGGAACAATGGGACAGGCCACCTATCCGGATTCCCAACCAATTTTATGAAATTCCATTATAGCCGAAAGATTGCTCAAGGAGGTACTTTGAAGCATGTGTTCAGTCGGCCACCTTGGTTTTTTATTCCAAGAGAAAAGTTAATTAATACAAAATCAGGCTTATTCGTGTTTTGAAATATTGGATATTTTCATTTGGGGTGAATATTTTTAAGAAAGGAAATTAACTGACCAACAGGCACAACAACTGGCCCATGTAACTGCTGAAATGTGGTCATCATTACTCACATGAATTTACTGCTTGGATATAAAATCACTTTTTCTCTAAAATCTGCCTCCGGGGTACACTGGGACAAGACTACATGGGGTACAGTGGGACAACACCTAATGTTCTGTCAAAATATACAAACAAAACGTGGTGTGATTTTTGTTGGCTTCCAGAATATCACACAACTAATTAGAAAGGCCAGGCACAGAGCAGGACCACTATCAGGCATAGTGCAGTGAAGGAGATTGCTGCAAGTACGGCCGGGCCCAATCAGTTCTACCCTCGCAGAATGACAATTCATTTTTCAATGAGTCCAATTTCCTTTTGGCAAGGCAGACTCTCGGAAAATTATATTGGATCTTACAAATACTAGGTCGACCCCAATAATGTATCTTTTCCTGATTTCAAGTAACTGCCCGTATAGGCTATAAATGTGGGATCCGCAACCTCAAGCAACAGTGTTTCGTAGGCAAGTGAAACAGTTTTTCAAAATAATTTTTTCTTCTTAACATTAGCATACCCATGTCTTTCAAAGTCTCCTGACAACCCCTGCTAATTTCAGGTTTGCAATATTTTCTCGTGTTGTCATTTCCACATTTTTCAGATCCAGATTGCATTGTGTGATAATGCTGCAAGTACGGCATGCAAATTATGAAAAGCGATAGGTACCCAAGCTCCTATAATAATCTCAAAACTGCAATGCACTGATCTGGTGTTGGCAAGCGACATTTGAAAGACCCTGTAAATTGTCTACGAGGCACCTGCAGAATGTATCTTCTCAATTGCATTCCTATTTTTTGCAAAATTAACCAACGTCCCATTATACCCCACGCACTGTCCCATTGTACCCCGGCATCGGGGAACATTGGGCAGTTGAAGACCTCTGGGAAATTGAAAATGGTGTGGATATGGTAATCCCAATCAAGAAATGTTGTATGGGCAGTTTGTGCCCAAATATATGAAGCTAACTATTGGCCAAGACAAATCTCAGTTTCAGCTGATTGTTTTCGACGCAGAGTGAAAAATTCAAAAATTGTCCCAATGTACCCCAGTCTCCCCTAAGTCTTATCAGCTCTTCAGCTAAACTTATGGAAAAGATTGTAGCAGGCTATTTATATCGGTTGCTTGAGGGTCAAAAATTCTTCTCCCACCATCAGCACGGTTTCCGCAGCAAGTTCTCCTGCGAGTCCCAGCTTACCTACCAGTTTCGTGCTGTTGTATGGCATCGCCACTGCTCTCAGAGAGTCCAGTCAGTCTGATGCAATTTTCATTGACCTGGTTAAGGCATTTGACAAAGTCTCAATACCTATTCTTCTCTCAAAGCTATCTAGGCTGAGAATTCCTGAAAATCTTTTCCTGTGGCTCTCAAATTTTATCTCTGACAGGCAGTTCCAGGTTCTTGTTTGCAATGATCTGTCAGAGGCCCACCCACTCACTAGTGGCATTCCTCAAGGCTCAGTGTGTGGCCCTCTCCTTTTTCTCATTTATATTAATGACATTGCAGATAATATCACCTCTAACATCAGGTTGTTTGCAGATGATATAGTCCTCTACCGAGTCATCAGGTCTCCAGATGATTCCAAAGCCCTTCAGGATGACCTAGATTCCATAGTCAAATGGTGTGATCAGAATCAAATGAGCATCAATGTAGCAAAGACATCTGTTATGGCATTTGCCAAATCTACACATCATTCCATCTCAGATTATTTCATTGGTTCCTCTGTGTTGGTTCGTCCAGACAATATCAAATACCTTGGCATTCATTTCAATCCTGACCTAAACTGGGGACCTCATATAACTCAGATGGTAAAACGGGCATCAAATCAACTGAAATTTCTTATCCGGCACTATTCCCACGCCTCCAGAAAGGTAAAGGAAATACTCTACTTCTCATTGGTTCGCTCCATTTTAGAATATTCAATAACGACCTGGGATCCTCATCTTCGATGCCACATTGATGCACTTGAGGCTGTCCAGCGCAGGGCGGTGAGGTTTGTTTCTGGGGACTTCTCCTTTCATTCCAGTGTGACATTGCTCAGGGAGGAATTGGGCTGGGAATCCCTTGCTATGAGGAGAAAACTCGGAGGTGTTTCCATTTTTCGAAAATGTATCCGTGGTGAGGGAGGATGGGCAGGATGCTGTTGCACCCTGGTCATTAACACAGGGTCTACGAGGGCCAGTGACCTCGTTTCATTTGTCCCACCTTCCATTTCCAAAAATGTCTCTAGGTACTCTTTCCTAAACAACTATGTGTTTCTCTGGAACAGGCTTGGTATTTCTCATGACATGTTAAACCTATCAGAGGCCAGTTTTTTATCCGTCATAAAGCCAAAACTCAGTTTATCACCCTAGAATGTAGGCTTAGGTAGGTATATGGATTACTTAGATCGTGCCTCCATTTCTTTTTCCTTTGGAGATATTATGCTAATTGTGCCTTTTCCTATTTTTCCCTGTTTTCACTTATTTGAGGTACCTACCTACCTGATATATTTGTGACAATAATTTATTTCTTGTTGTGTTGTCTGTTCATCCGAACTTGCTTCTCGAACTGTCACCATCTGAACAATGCCATACTGGAGTCTTCTCATCGCTGGTTCATCTCTTCAATCTCTGGTTGGTGATGTTCTTGTAATTTTATTTTTCTGGCCACATTTCTTGACAATACCCACCATGGGTTTCTAAAATTGCAAAATCTCTGCACCGGTGGTTTCACTTGAAACCATGTTTTCTTTTTCTGTTTTATTGCCGATCACGCCGGCGGCTATTCATTCATAAAAAGATGCATGCTGCCTCGGTGAGAGAACACGACGATTTGATTGTTGTTGTGGTAATTGCCGAGGCAAAAAAATGATGCATGTCTGACCGGGGATTACCACGTCCAATGGCTTTTACTGCCTGTGGCCCCCAACATAGCTCTCCTGATGTAAAATCTGCTTTTCTCTAAAAAAAAAGTCTCGAGACTTTTTTTCTAAGGACCTATTGACAGGAAGACATACCTACCATTGCTTTCGGCCACTCAGGGTTTATCCCGTGACTTTTGGCGGACATTGTATTTCTACCAATGTTGGCAATTTCATTTGTGATAATTTGGCCCCCTTTTGGAATTAGGCCCATTTACTGTGGGTGTATCAAGAAAACAAGAAAATTATTTTTATGGCCCACTGTCGTGCTAGATATTTTTGATGCTTAAAAACTATAGACTTGAATCTCACCATGCAATTTTGGTGGATGATCACAAATCATCTCAAATGCAACAAATCTTCATTGTGATTCGTGATAAATTATCAACCAGTATTACAATATTAGAAAAAATGTTCATTGAGTGCCGAGAGGTCATGGCCGACACGAAATATGCACGTAGGCCTACGCGAATGTGTGTAAAAGGTGGAATAAAAGAGAAAAATAACGGCAAGAAGATTTGGGACAAAAGGCTTAGGAAATGGAAGACCTAGTGTTGCTACTTGCGCCTAGGTACCTATGGGAGAAAACGTAGACTTTGTGTTTCATTCCAGTGGTAAAATTATTCTCACAAGACTAAGTCCGGAATCCAGCATTCTCCATTTAAAAAGCTTATTAGGTACATTAATTTGTGTACCATAGCTTGGTGAAAAATCTGTGTTTCATCGGGCATGTTAAAAGTTATGATGGCTTCGGATGACCTACAACCCCAAAACTTGGATAAAATTTTCCCATTTTATGCCATATTCCCTGGATCAAATTAGGTTACCTACCCACTTCTCTGAACATTGGCTGTTGCATCTTTGACCAGAAAATGTACCCAGGCCTATCGAATAATTTGTACAAATAATCTGGGGCAAAGTCCGCAGCAACTTTGGGGCCTTACCAAAAGGGAGTCTCAGGGGCAGAGCTCCTGGCAGGGATATGGGTCAATTTCCTCTAGAGATGAAAAAACTTTTCTATGTTCCATAAGCATTTTCTCCAACTTTCACCACTTTTTGCAGCAATAACGACACAATTTATTCATTTCTTATTAAATGTTATTATAGGCTATAGGAAAGCCTCGAAATCTGTCAAGCATTTCCTTTTCTTCACTGAAACTTTACTGGTTTAACCTAACGGATCGAAGACACATTGTTAGGGTAAATTGATTCTTAGTTCAAAAGCAGAGGAAATCCGGCAGTTTTTCATCATTGACCTTGACCTAGGTGCGGGATAAAACAGTTTCCAAATAGGGCTTAATTATTGTAGTATTGGCCTGTCAGTTTTTTTCATTATAGACATACCTATGATATGTCTATAATGAAACAGGTCTCACCAAACCTTGTGACAACATTCTGCTTTGTGGACTTGTGAGTGACCTTTATTATTTTAGCAGATTCAAATGTAGAATAAACGATTTACTCTTCCACATACAATAATTTATCACATGGCTGACATCACAAGCTTTCCAACGATACCCATGAAGGTTTTGTACGTCTTAAAGGTTTTGTACGCGTACAGTACGTACATGTACGTCAGGTTTTGTACGTTTAACCATCCCTGCAAACATCCCATCAGAATGGATACAAAGTAGTGATTTTTGAATGACAACAAGGTAGTAGCAAGCAAGAGGGAGAAAGTAAATTAAAATAATAACACGGTGAAAGGAGGAACATACCAAGCCGCCAGCATTTATTCAGGGCTCCAGGCCTATTGTTGAGATCATGTCATAATCGTTTGCCTTGGTGCAAAGTAAGAAATTAATGCTATTTTTGTATTCTATGCCCTTTCTTTATCCATGTGGGGGATTGCGGGTGAGAAGGATGGATTAGTATATCCATTTTGCTCAGGCGTGAGGAGAGACAGCTCTTGCTCCGATTTGTAAATTTGGCCACATTGACAACTCATCCGGATGCTTTTTCGTCACAACTGAATTGTGATATGCCCAGGGATGGGTAAACGTACAAAAATGGACGTATAATACATGACAATTGAAGCACGTGCACCACGAACGGTTTGGATTAAATTTACCATGGTGAAGAAAAGATGCCTTATCCGTTCGTAGAAGTAGATGGAGCAGAGTACAACGTTTCTCATCCACTCCGGGATGCTTCTTCAGGTACAATATCAATGAGATCGAAGGGTAAAGTGGGTGGTAGATGAATGAATGTTGGTGAAACTAAAAACTGGGTAAAATGTTAAAAGCAGGAAGGTATGGCACTGGAGAAAGCTGAAACTGAACTGACAGGTTGAATTGTTTGATATCAGTAGAGTTGGTTGGTATCTCAGGTTGAGGCTTTATCTGATTTGAATGTTGACAGAAGTCCAATCAGGTCTTATCAAGATTGGCAAAACAGATAACTTAGTTGTATGAGGTATAGGGTGGACTGAAATATATGAGTACAGGGTGGACTGAAAGTTATGTTGGATCCGTGTTGAAGTCAGTGTTGTTGAGCTCGAAATCTGACTGCAGAAGGGCGTGAAGAGGAAACGGGGGGAACTTTATGGGAGGAGGGGGAGCTGTACGTTGGAAGAGGTGGTTAAAGCCGTGTATGATGTGACGCCAGGAAAAGAGAGTGCCTGGGTCAGTGTTGACTGCACCTGGATCAGATAAGATGTGGAATGATTCAATATATTTACGGAGCTGGGTATGAGTGCAGTTGGTGATGACGGAAGCATTGTCGAAGTCAGGTAGATGATGGGAATCAATGGCATGTTGAGCTAGGGCAGTGCTTGTCCTCTTGAGTCGTATATCTGCTTTGTGCTGCTGGAGACGGTGCTGTAAAGGAAATTTTGTCTCTCCTATGTAAGTGGCTGTACAATTGGCACAAGGTACTTTATAAACGGATCCCAGGTCAGGTGATTTTGTGGATTGTTGACGAAAGAGGTGCTTTAACTTGGTTCCAGGACAGTGAGCTATTTTTATTCCATGTGGTGATAGAATGTGGTGGAGTTTTGTTGATAGGCCAGGGATGTAGTTGACGGGTGCGAAGACAGGATCAGGAGGAAGTGAGGTTGAGGTGATGTTGGGGGGATGTTTACGAGAAACTTGAAAACGGTGGGTGGCGCGGTACAAGATTTTTCCAAAGGTACGTTGCGTGAGTCCGTTTGCATTACATGCGGCATGCTGAAGATATGTTAGCTCGGAGGAGATGGATTAGGCAGAAGTGTTGTGACGGTAGGCACGGGCAATCAAGTTGGACCAAAGGTTGTAGCGATGACTTGGTGATGGTGGGAGTCAGCAGCTATATATGCATGGGATCGCATGGGCTTGCGGAATGTGCTGAAGTTGAACGCTGAATTCTGTTTTGTGATATACAGATCAAGAAAATTTATTCGGTCATCGTGTTCAGATTCTGAAGTGAAAGAGATGTCAGGATGAACGTTGTTGAGTCGTTTAATGTAATCGGGAAAACTGTCAGAACCATGAGGCCAGAGAACAAGGATATCGTCGACATATCGAAAATATACAGTTGGGTTGTTTGCGCCGGCTTTGTGTGCACGTTCAAGAAACCATTCCATAAACAGATCAGCATGTAGACTTGCTAATGGACTACCCATGGGCATTCCTGCTGTTTGTTGGTATGTATCGGATGTGTATGTGAAGCTGCGCATTTTGGAAATTGTAGAGACTAACGTGCATATCTCGTCAATGTAGACTGGATGAAGTGGTCGCCACATGAGGCGTTTTTGGAGCTGTTGGATGGCTATATCAACAGGAAATTTAGTAAAGAGAGAGACAACATCGACGGTAAACAGGAGATATTTGTCGGCGGATGGGATAACAGAAAGGAGCTCTAAAACTTGGTCTGATGATTTGATGGTGGATGGGTGAAAAGTGATATGGGGTAGCACAAGCTTATGTAGAAAGTTTGCGAGGTTTTGCCATGGAGCATTGACAGAAGCAATGACGGGTCGGATTGGGAGGTTGGGCTTGTGCGTTTTGATGGTAGGTTGTAGAACAGGAAGAGTGGGGGATGGGGGAGTTGTTGTAGGGCAGATGTTTTGATGATGTGTAGTTGTGCGATTGCAGAACGGAGGTGTTTTTGAGTAGCTTTCAGGATATCGGATGCATTTGCTTGGAGTCGGTCAAAATCATCTCAATCAAAAATCGTCTCTCTTCAAGAGACCATTCACAGATCACAAGTCAACGTCCTTCGACAGCTCAAACGTGAAACATACCCCCGCCTCAGTTCTCTTCGCCACAAAGTCCAACAGACCATAATCAAGTTACAACTAACAGTTCCATCACAAGTCTTAGGAGCCTACATTCACATGCGCCTTCCACACAACCGGTCCCTTAAAACTACACTGCATATCAGAAAATCGCACAAGCTGGACTTTCTGAGATCAAAAGTGAAACAACACTCCCCCTACAATCACCCAGTCACCCCAGGATTCATCAACCTCATCACCATTGAGCTTTCCCCCATGGAAATAGCTCTTCTCTCGAAAGGGCCAAATACCGCTGTCCCCTCTCGAAATATCAATCTCCCTAATCCATCGCTCAGATTGAAGCTGCCGTTCAACGCATCCCAGAAGCATCCGTGAATCTGTCCGTACTCAAGCTCAGCTGGCCGTCACTACATGGCTTCAAAATCGCCACCAACCATCTCCAAACCTCTCCCGTACCATCACCTCCATCAACCAAAAACTGAAAGATCAAGCTACAATTATCCGCTCTGATAAAAGCAACCAGCTTGTAATGATATCAACAGCACAGTTGGATGCCAAAATGATCGATCTCCTCAACTCAGATGATTTTGAACGACTCCTAGCAAATGCATCCGATATCCTGAAAGCTACTCAAAAAACCTCCGTTCTGCAATCGCACAACTACACATCATCAAAACATCTGCCCTACAACAACTCCCCCCATCCCCCCTCTTCCTTTCTACAACCTACCATCAAAAACGCACAAGCCCAACCTCCCAATCCGACCCGTCATTGCTTCTGTCAATGCCCTGGCAAAACCTCGCAAACTTTCTACATAAGCT
>JASGXE010008854.1:0-18545 GCA_030068105.1 Sinentomon sp. SZTP_YWyxl
GAATTACAGATTAATCCGATGCAAATTATCATTTTGTCACTGTGTGAAATGATAAACAGCAGAAGCGGCCAAAATGAACAATTTGCTCAAACGAGAGTGGCTTTTTTCAGAGGAACACAGAATTTAATAATCTGGCTCCCTGGGCCCCCAAGTTCCGACTGCAGAAGTGCATAAATGACAATTCTGTCATCTTCATTTATGCTAAGATGAATAACATGATGAATAATTTGCACCGGATTGATCTGAAATTCATACCAGCGTCTTAGAATAGACCAAGTTTCGATGTCATAAGAAGGAAAGTGCCATAAAATAAAAATTTATATGATCCTGAAAGATATTGAACACGCCTCATATATGTATATTTTTTGAATGTTTGGGTGCCAAGAACACCGATGCTGGCATTTATTATGCTGCCACATTCTCTCAAAGGCATTTTTGTCAAGTTCCATACTTTTTCAAAGCTATCACTGGGCTATTTTATTTTCCATATGTTTTTAGCCAACCGCATCAACGATGGATGTTCTGAAGGGAATTCAGAGGGTAAGTTCATGGTGCAATCAATAGAAATTCAGAACCAGGTGCGAGTCATGATCCCATCTGCACCATACTGATTTTTTCCAACCGTAACTGCATGCTGTGAGGCATGTCCAAGGCTCTGAGACATGCCCATCCAATGGGTTCTTTCTGCCAGAAATTTCTCATCAGTTTTTTGCAACGTCATCGATATTCTTGCAACGTTACCGACAAAAACTGGGCCAAATAAAATATAGTGTTCCGTTTCTGTTCAACGGCGTGTGGTAGGATAATCTCGTATCCAGAATGCTGATTGGCTGTGATGTCAATAATTTTAAATCGCGTGCGCAACAACCTCTTCGAAGAAGAAAAAAATGAAAATAATCGCACAAAAACGCATCCGTTTGCAACTGCTTGTAAATGAACTGCGAAGTTTTATGCTCCAAAACCGCAATTAAAAAAGGCGCCTCAGTTTAGTCGAGACCAGGTTTTTGTTAACAATGGCGGTGTCTATTTTTTTGGCTCTTTGTCCAGTTAGTTTCTTTTTTGAGAAAATTTCAAAATGCTCGAATGTTTAGGGTTGGTTGGTTGCCAGATCCGGAGGTTGGGGAATTTGTTGGTAGGGACATATTTGTTGCTCACACCTGTATGCGTGTAGGCCTAACTGTGTATGTGGTGGTGCTTGAGAGAGAAATCGTACATGTGCCATACATGCACAAACACTTGTGATATTGAGAGCAAGTCTACTTTCTTCTGCTATTGGACACACGGATTTGTAAACTGCCAATCTTGATTCCCATACCCTGCAATTTTCATAAATTTAAAATCCGGTCAGGTTTATTCTGAGAATGCTGCAAATGATTTTGACTTTTCATTGCTTGAATATCTGGCTTTCTGCAGCAAATCGACGAAAGTGTGCTGTCCAAGAATGCTGCTGCGATGAAGAAAGAAAATATTGGCGGAAGTCTCATCATCTTCTCTTCAGCATGTTATGTCGTCGGAATATTATCCGCATACTTTTACTGGTGGCCACAGAACTTGATGGATCACTTGCTTTTCATCTATCTTCTTCTGCTTGTTCCGTTGAGGTGAGTTTTTTTCTGTTAAATAGACCTGTACCAATAGGGGGACAGCGCAAATTTACCCAACTCACTGCCATGGGATGCGGTGGTAGTAAGGATGCGCATTCATATGGAATTTGGATCGGACATGAGTGGAAAGTTGAAATTTGGTGAGCCAAATTTCACTGTAAATTTTGTAATTAAATTATGTAGTCCAGGGATATCATGCTTAAACTATGAAAATGCACATTGTGAAGTCCTGAAATGAGATTTGATTGCGCAAACAAGAAAAATCTTAACACTTTTGCGATGCGCAAGTGTATTTTTCCTGGGAAAGAAATTACAAGGAAAAGACATAAAGGCCGGTTTTCGTTCGTAAATTTGCTACGTTTCGGTCCCACGCACGTGGACCTTTCTCGTGGACCGAAACGTAGCAAATTTATTCTTGTAAGTTACGAACGAAAACCGGCTTTTGTCTTTTCCTTGTGATTCTGACGTTCGTGGTGCACGTGCTGAAATTAGGAAAGAAATTCTTAAAGAATTGCCTAAAATCGGAGTTTCAGTGAGGGAAGACACCACTTGGGAACAATTCGGTGCAAACTGGATGTAAGTATCTCACCGTTCATGTCTGAGAAAGGGTATCTGCTGCATTTGAGACAAGGAAAAATAAAAATCCTGATGAATGAAAAGTAAAAAATCTCAAGGACTTGGAACTTGGCATACCTTTTTGTGGTGTTGAGCTACACTGTGTACGTGCTGTGCCACCTCAAACATGAAAGGAAATATCGGCTTTGAACCCTGTGCAGCTACTGACCTTTCTGGTCTGCCTGTCTTGTTTGCGGAAACCCGTCTGCCTGGACAAAGTACGGAGTCAATTTTTCGTGGTCATCATTAAAAGCAAGCAGATATTAATCTATGAGGCAAATTTAGTTAGGAATTTGACAAAAGTTTTAATAATTAACACTTGCAAAAGATGAGAAAAGACCATTGGAAATGTGTATGCTATCTGCGTACCATTGCTACGGGCCATGCTTTCAGAGTTTCTCAGTTCTGGAAACTGAGTCAAGCAGGGTTTTTTGGCTACATGTCTCATTAGAAACCTTCCCTAAATTACGAGCATTACGTAACGATTAACTCTAATCAGACCTTGACAAGCAACCGGAGAGTTGTGGGATCCTCAATCAGTTGGAGTTCCGAGGTGTTCGAAGTGTCAACCGTACATCTATCTTTAAGGGGGGGGGGCGACACCTGTATAAAATGTGTAAATTAGACTTTTTACCCCAAATCTTTTTTTTAGCCTAAAAGATGCCCTGGAATCTCCTGAATCCAGTGGTAAAAACAGCTTTGAATTATCTTGTTTAGGCCTACTACTTCAAAAGTCAGGAAAGATTGCGCGAGTACATCCGCTGCGTAAATTATTGATTTCTCATGATTGCCAGAAAATATCACTTTTTCAAACGTATTTTTACCGCGTTTGGGTTTTTTCATCCGCGGTGACCTTCTATCTCAGCAGTTCTTCATGTTAAAATGCTGAAATTTGGTACATATTATTATTATTGTTATTATTGACAATTAATTTGCCAAGACACAGTCCGGCGCAAATTAACAAGAACAAATACATTACATCCTCGAAATACGGCTTGACAGCCTCGTCGGACAAATCAACAAAAAACGTCACAATGAAATTAAACCAAATTTGGAATCAATGCTCCTGAATCAATGAGATATCTAGAGGGCCATAGAGAATATTTCTTCTGAAGGTGTTTGAACTGACATCACTTCCATTTCCAAAGGTTCTTGCATCCAGGGAGTTCCACTCTCGCACTGTTCCAGCAACAAAGGAAAACTTCCCAACATCCTTACACACAGGTCCACATCTCAATTTGAATGCATGATCGTGTCTACCTAAATAACCAGGGGGTAATAAGCTTTCTTTCATTCTTGACCAACCACCAATGTTGTTTAGCCCCTTAAAAAGACCCACCAACCTAGATGCCTTTCTACGCTTGGCCAATGAGACCCAACCTAGAGCAGTCAACAAATTGGACACACTACGAGAAAATGCATAGCAACCAGTAACAAAACGTGCAGCCCGTCTTTGCACTCTCTCAAGCTTCTCAACCTCTACCAGGTGATAGGGATCCCAGGCAGCAGATGCATATTCCAGCAGAGAGCGAACGAGAGCAAAATAAACTTTTTCTTTGACGATTTTGCTCGCCCTAAAAAACGCACGCCTGACAAAAAATAGTGCCGAGTTTGCTTTACCTACAACATTTTCAATATGTTTATTCCAACTCAAAGTTTTTGTGAAAGTAACACCCAAGTAAGTTACACTGTTTGCTAAAGGCAAGTCAAAATTTGCGATGCCGTATTTTCCAATAAGAGGGGATGTTTTCCTAGTAAGAGAAACCACCACACATTTCTCAACATTTAGCCGCATCCCCCAGTTGGCACACCACTGCTCAGTCTTATGCAAATCATCATTGAGGGAATTCCTCAATGTTAACGCACGTCATCAGGTGAGGTAATTTCTCTCATAACAGCACAGTCATCAGCAAAAAGAAATGACTTGCAAACTAAACTATCCGGCAGGTCATTAATATAGAGAGAGAAGAGGGTTGGACCAAGGACACTCCCCTGTGGAACTCCAGAGGTCACTTTTCCAACATTAGAAAAGGTATTGCTTATCCTAACCTGCTGGGTGCGACGATCAAGGAAATCTGCTATCCAGTT
This sequence comes from Sinentomon sp. SZTP_YWyxl, assembly GCA_030068105.1. Lineage (NCBI taxonomy): Eukaryota > Metazoa > Arthropoda > Protura > Sinentomata > Sinentomidae > Sinentomon > Sinentomon sp. SZTP_YWyxl. Next base: position 4,308 of record JASGXE010008854.1, read on the forward strand.
AACCAAAACATCATCAAAATTTATAGACTTCAACTTCGATACCAATGCAGCGTGTGGAACTAGGTCAAAAGCCTTTTCAAAATCGATAAACACAACATATATCTGCCCTCCTCTTATCAAGCACCATGGAGATGGTTTGGGAAAAATTACCAATTGCGTCTCACAGGAAAACCCATTTCGAAAGCCATGATGATTTGGTTTAATGATTCCTTTTCTTTCCAAGAAATTAACTAGATAGTCATTTATAATAGCTCCATGAGTTTACAACACATACTGGTCAGACTAATTGGCCGATAAGACCGTGTAAACTTCTTATCACCTTTTTTTGGTATTGGACAAACGAAAGCATGTTTCCATTTGATTGGCAGCTGCCCCGATAACAAGGACTTTTTCATTATCACTGTTAAAAATATGTGTAAATATATGTAAATTATATATGTAAAAAGGTATGACAAATCGATTAACTGTGCCGGATTTTTTATTTTGTTCCTCCTTTTCAACCAAATGCAATTGCCGTACCGCAAATTTAAGTTTTTTAAACGCTTTTAGCGATGCATGACAGCTACGTCAACAAATGAACTGCAACCAGGACAAAAATCAAAGTCCGGCACAGCCAAAATTTTTGAACTGCTTTTTAACTAGTTATAGCCAAAATCTGACCTCCCTAGCACCTATGGTTGCACCGCTACACGGGTCAGAAGAACGCATCCATTTTTCACCTTTGAGATCACCCTGTGCCAACACCCGTAATATGTGGGGCTCAAATTTTGCACAGCACTTGTCTATAAGCCTCCAAACTGTGTGCAAAATTTCATCCAAATCGGATAACAAATAAAAAAACACCGAAGACATGTGTCCCCCCCTTAAAACCGTTTGTCATTGCTTGTTCACAGCCAGTTTAAATTTGCCTTCTTTGTTACTTGTCTCATGGTTTTCAGCCATACAAAAATGTGTCCAGCAAGCTCTGAAATTTAAAAGGTTCACAATTTTGTTGCCTTATCTGTCCCCTCCATGTACGCTCCACCAATCGCAAACAATCTGTAAACATCCCGTTTAGATAAAAAATAAGGCTGAATTGTATTGTCAGAGATCTGGTATGATAAATAGCTTGTTTCATTTTTAGCAATGTCGCATTCAAGAAAGTCTTGATGTGGAATTTTCAACGGAGAATCGATGGCTACGACAGGGCACTGGTTAAACTGCAGGAAAAAAAGATGAAGATCATCTTTCAAGTCATGGAATCACACAACCTGGCGAAGGAAATTCTGGAAGAATTTGCAGTAGACATTTCACAGGTTGGATGAAGTTAACATTTTCCAAAAGTGCATGAATGGGTTCTGGCACTTTCCGAATGTTTTTGTAACTGCCCAAAATGTCTGAAGTGGACAGAAGTATTCCGTGAAAGGTCAGTTAGTTGTCGGTATTTTGGCTTTTGTGACATGCTGGTTTGCCAGCCAGCTGATTATGCGGGCCTTTCCCAGCCTGTGCTCTCCTGTGCCTGTGGTTGAAAAATGGAAGTCGACGGAATGGCTTTTCTGCGATGGGAGTACCCACTGCACCTACGTTGGTTTTGTGTGTCATGCACCATCTTACCATGTATCATTTTTTTTTTTCATGTGACCATGTGAGTCCTTGTGTATTCCAGAATGAACACAACATCGACCAACTTTCAATATCTTATTTGTTTGGCTCACTTTGCCGATGACTGTTGAAGGATTGAAGGAGAGAGGGTTGGGAGGGGCTAGAGTGGGGAGGGAGCGAGAGAGGGGGGATAACAGGGAGATGATGGAGAGGAAGAGGGGTAGGGGAAGAGAGGTGGGGAGTGGGAGAGAGCTGGGGAATGGAAGAAAGCTGTGGGAGGGAGAGTGGTGTGGAGGGGGAGAGGGAGGTGGAGCAGGAGGGTTTCAGGAGAGGGGAAGGGAGGGACCGAGAGAGATAGGTAGAGGGAGGCAGGAAGGGCAGCAGGGAGGTCAGATCAAGCCTGATATTCAAGCTCTGTGTTTCCAGTGCTGATCTGCCTTCCGGTTGGGAAATAATCCCACGGTGTCAACAAGCGCAGTCCCTACTCACTTCCTTTAATTGTTCATGAACTTGATTGGCATTTTCACGGAGCAGAGACACCATAAATGATTCTGTTTCCTGCAATTGATGTGCAATATCCAGGATTTCTACTCAGAGATTTCCGCATGCAACAACTTTGATTTACAGACACTGTTCAGAGATTCTAACAGTTCCTTTTGAGTGTGAGAAATATTTACCACTCTTTTTAAATGGTGGAAACCGTTGTTCTCTTCTAAAAACCTTGGGCAAAATTCAAAATTCAATTTTGGGAACCTGCATAACTATCAAATTTTGTCTTGCGCCACGATCCTTTTCCCAAACACTGTATGTAAACTACTTGGTTAGAGGCCATTTTCGAATTGACAGAGTAGGTTGACAGAGAGAACATCCCGGCTTCCACCACCACCAGGATGTGCTCTTTCGACATAACGTCCCTTTTCACCTGCTTTCCCCTGCTGCCGGCCATCAACTACCTCAGGAAACGTCTCCTCAGCGACCCTCCATCCCATCTCCATTGAAGATCTCCCCCAACTCGTGCGCTTCTCTTCAGAACAGTCCTACTTCACCTAAAACGGCCGGATTTACAAGCAATATCCTATAAAGGGATCCCAATGGGCTCACCACTTGCATCGCTCCAAGTAGACTGCTACCAGTAAGATATTTAGAAGACCTCGTCATTGTATACGACTCCTCGATGGCAGTCTGGACTCTTTCTTCAGATTGCTGAATACTACCGTCCACTCAGACGTCCAGTTCACATTATAAGATGAAGAAGACAATCAAATTAACTAATTGGACTTTTCAGTAACATGCCATTGCCATAACCTTGTCAACCTTCGTATAGATAGACCAAACCCATCCGCAGCATCTGATACATACCAGCTAATTCCTTCCACTCCGTCCAACAAAAAATGTAAATGTGCTCCAGCTTCATAAACCGGGTGTGCACCCATTGTGCTCAGAAACAAGACCTAAACAGAGAAATGCAACACATTCAGCAACTTGTTGCCACAAACGCGATGCAAACCTGATGCGATGAAAGCACTCCTGCATCTGGCACATCGCAGACGCAGTCCCAGAACTCCTTCCACCCTCGCATAAAGAGAAAGACACATGCAACTACGTAGCCATCCCATACTGGCCCATCCTGTCAGCATGACTCGCACTTTCGTTTAAAACGGGTCTACATTCACATCAGTCCCACGACCCGCCAAAAACTGAAACGCCTTTCGCCTCCCCACATCTGTCACGAAACACCGTGCCATTGTCTACTGCATCAGCTGCACTGATTACCCACAATAACACATTGGTGATACCTCATCCCCTACCCACTGTCTGACTCAACACATTGCGGACTTGAGAAACAAGCGCTGCTAAGCCCTCACATTATAGACACCACAACATTGACGCAAGCTTCCTCGAAATGCTCAGCCACTGCAACCAAAAGCCATGCGCATGCATTCTCACCTCCAAGAACGTCATCACCAAGACCCAGGGTGACCCAAACATGCCTTGCTGCACCCCCCAGCTGATCAATGAAAATAGCCCCACACCTAATCTTTCCAGCCTTCCCCACCCAGATGCAACTGCCACAAGAAGATTTCAATCTCGATCCCCCTTGGTGTCCCCGTTGAACGATGCCAAATTCCCACACCCTGTCCCAACCCAATACATCCTCTAACCTTTACTCCAAACCTAACCACGATGCCGACCCCCTTGACTCATTGAAATCCCAAGACCGGTCTAACTCAATCCATCCTCCAACCTTTTCTCTAAACCTAACCCCGATGCCCAACCTGTCCATACACCCCAATCCTACCCATCCCCCAACAAATACCCCCTATACCTACCAACACCTACCCTACCGAAACTGCCACACCATACCTATCCATACCCACCCATCATCCTATCCTGCCTACCCAGCCTCCTATCCATTCTTTCCCTGTCCACACCACACCCATCAACCTCATCGATCCCACACCCTAAAGGACATCCCTCAACTCCCATAACCTCTACACCATCACCTGCACTACCCTACAAACACACCAACACCACCTTACGGATAAGAACCTTAACCATTGACCCGAAGAGGTTCACTGGGTGTGAAGCTTTGTTCGCAGATGAGTGAGCTTGGCATGATAGAGCTTTCTTTTCTTGCTTCAATTGAAGCACGTGCCTCAATTTTCTTGCTTCTTTATTTGTTTGGATTGATCGTGCAGCATTGTTATCTGGTTCTATTTTTGCAGGAAATCTATGCAAATGTGATGTTGAATGAGGAAACCAATGCCAAGCGGAAGCATATTGGCAAACTCATTGTGTGCCTGTCAGCATGCTATGTCCTTGGAATGTTGTCTGCTTACGTTTATTGGTTTCCATGCAGTTTCAACGGTCAGTTGTGCTATCTAACTCATCTGCTACTGATTCCTGCAAGGTGAGCTTTTTCAGTTTAATCCATTAGTTGTTGTTGGGCTTTTATCTGGACGTACTGCAAAACCAAACTTCAGTTGTTTTTTAGATGAGATATTATTTCCTGCCTGGTGATTGGACCATTAAAAAATGGTGGCAGGTTCATTTTTCTCTGTTTCACTTACGGGTTTATGAATTCAGTTTATGTTTTCAATCTTTGTTAAGTAGTTCTGGCCATTTTTACAGTCATCTGTCATCGATATGGCTGAGAACAGGAAACAGAGGTCAAATGTGTGAGATCATCCTAACCGCAGGTCCAACTTCAACGAAAATCAACCTACCTTTCACTGGGGTTCACAACAAGCATTTGACTATGGGGGGAAAATCATTTTTTTTTTTTTTGAAAATGACCGCAGGGTAGGTTTGACTTTGTGCTTCAGAAAAGTATTCTGCACATTTCCCCAGACGTTTAACTGTTTTGAGAAACCTATTTATGCTTTTCCGATGGTCCACAAATTTTCCACAACTTCTAAAACTTCAAACAACAACGTCTAAATCAATCGTGCCCAAAATTATTTTTTATTAAATTCTCAGTATCACATTTCTTTAACATCAGAAGAAGAAGAAAGAATCCTGCAAATATTTGCTTACAGGTGAAACTTTTCATACTGGAACCATTTTATAGCACAAGAAATGGGTGCAACCTTTTTGCAACTAGACTTTTATGTTGAAGGTCAATCTTTGGGACCGGACATCTCGGAACTAATAATTTTTCAATCCTTGCTATTGTGAACTATCAGTCAGTTTATCATAGCCAGTTTTGAGGATATTATTGGGCTGACAATTTGAAGTTTTTTTTTCTGTAGAAGAGAGTTACAGTGGGATTTTTGATCTGATACGTAATCCAAATATTTTTTATCAATTTTTGTAAGAAATTTAGAGCATGGAAACGGCTGAAAGGCTTCGCCTGCCTTCACCAGTCTCGGTGCTTTTGCAATTTGTAGCTGACGGAGTGCACATGGTTAGCAGTCTGATTTATCCACATTAAAATGCAAGATAGCCAACTGGCGATGTGTAGAGCACGCTGAAAATGGAGAGATGCGCAATTTTCCGCGAAATGTGAAAATCGCCGCAAAATTCCTCCTTTCCTTGCGATTTCATACCAAAACGCAGCGCATCGCTGTGCCGCCCTCGCGTGCACCGCCATGTGTCTTCCTGAGTCACTATCCAAGCCAAGTCACTGAGAGGTGTCTTAAGTTCGACACTTGTAGGAGGCATTTTCAGGAATTTGAGACAATTTAAAGCGTCCTAATTTTGCCTACAAGTTTTCCGGAGGCGTCTTTAGGACGTTGAGTCAAGACAATTAAAAGTGTCTAATTTTGCCTACAAGTTGTCCGACTTATCCCTCCGTCAACTTTGGTGGTGCAAAGCACCCATCGAGCTGTCATCCTCTTCCTTCTGCAGAAGCACAACACGAGACAGGAACAGAGCCCCGCATGGAACTTGCACCCTGTTATTGGACAGCTCCGCCGCTCCCTTTCACAAGCACAGCCGAAGTGCTTGCTTGCGTCTGAATGCCCAGTGGAAAACAGGCACACATTGAAGACAGATCAAGACAGAAAAAGGAAAAGAGATGCAGAGGCAATGCAAATTGCGAAGGAGATAGAAAAAGAAAAGAGATGGAGTCAAAGCAAATTGTTTTCTGTTTGCCACAGGAAGCGACACACATTGGAGGCCAGGCAGAATGACGCACCTCCGCCCCGCGGTTGATGCTGCCAATCAACTGTTGCACCACACACATCGTGATGCTGTCGCACTCCACGATTTTTACGCCCGCATAGCAATGCGACAAAATAGCGAAAGTGTGGACCTGTCATTCGGAAAATTCGATTCTCAGGAGGCATATGGTTTCAATTTATCCGGAAATCGCGATTGCACTGCCTCACGTATTTTCTCCACACTCCTTTTTCTGGGTTTTGTTGTCTCATCTCTGAATCTTATTCAGTTTGTTTGCATCACTTTTCTGATTTGTTGGTTCTTGCAAAATTCTAATTAATGACATGGCAAATTTGAAAAAAGCATTTTTTGACAGGTTCTTGCCTTTTCTTTTCCACCGCCAAATCGCGAAATTTTGTTAAATTTTGAGCGAAATTTACCAAAAATTATTACCATTTTCAGCGTGCTCTAGCGATGTGGCTGTCTTTTTGCAAAGTTGGACATTGTGGTTTGCACTATTTGATAGGGGATCAATGAATCATATACCACAAACTGTACAGATGGTGAGCTTCTCAGTTTGTCCCTCTTGGGAATAAATGCTAAATCTGTGCAGGGTTGGTAGATGCTTTTTTCTCTTCAAACTGTTGAGATTAATTAAGTGTAAGTAGAATAGATTTTTCTCATCCCACCAGCACTTACGACATGTAAAAGAATTTGTCTTGCATGTGCACATTCCCGACTCTTGTGATCCCGTCTTTAACCCCTGGTAAAGATGGGATTTGCTGGTTTGTATGTTTGATTTCGCCAATCTGTTAGGTAACCTGGACATATTCAAATTAAAAATCCTAGCAGCTTTCTTTTTTCCGCATCGGCAGTTTGTAATTGGGATTCCATCCTATCTCAGTACGAGGGCCACTCAAGGTCCGATGACTTTTGCCTGGTAATCATTGTCCAATTTGTACGAAATTTCACACACATTTTTATTCATGTCTTTTGTGTAGATGTGCAAATAATCAGACCATTAGTGCGATTTCTGTAGAATTGGCAGATTGTTGGAATTCCAAATCTGACTTTTGCTGCTAGGATGGCATCAAAAAACTCCACATGAGCAAGGTCTCTGCAAGATGGGTCCCCCGAATGTTAACACCATTTCAAATGCAGCATCGAGTGGATTGCGCAGAACTTCTCAGGCGAGTTCAGCCCAATCAGGGTGACTTCATTGGAAGAGTAGTCACTCTCGATCAGACTTGGGTCCATCATTATGACACAGAGAACAAGGCTCAAGAAGGACGTCCTTCCTCATGCAGTGGAAGGAACCGGGTGAGGCCGGCCCCACCACGAAAGTTCAAGGTCCGCCCCTCTGCTGGGAAGCTCATGCTGGCTGCGACCTCTTGCTGGGACTCATCCCCCTGCTCAATAAATACCAGCAGCCTGGACAATCCTACAATGGACAGTAACATGCTGAGCTCTTGCAAGAACTGCGCGAGGAAATCAAGTCAAAACGGCTTGGCAAACTGAGCAAAGCTCGAAAGGAGTGCTCCTTCTTCAGAGGACAATGCGCCAGCTCATTCCAGCCAAATTGCCATGCAAGCTTCAACTGACTGTGGATTCACCATTCTGCCACATCCACCTTTTTATCCCGACAAGGCACCAAGTGACTACCACCTTTTTCCAGCAATGATGAGAGATCTGCGTGGAAAGCGCTACCAGACTGATGAGCTGAAAAATGCCGTGAATTAGGGTTTACTGCACAAGCTGGGGACTTCTACCAGGATGGTATCAAGAAACTGTTCCACAGATGGCAGAAGTGCGCCGACTTGCATGGAGACTACATTGAGAATACCTAACCATCACGCAAAAATTCAGGTCAGTGAAACTCTTCTTTCTTGCCAAAAGTCACCGGACCCTGAGTGACCCTCGTATATGGTCTAAAAAGTGCCGTTTTGCCTTTCGTGTTGCTTTTGCCTTTCGGACTGTTTGCTTCACTGTCGCTTTTCTGTGGCCTGACCCAAAAACTGTTTGCATGTCGCTGATAAAGGCCTGGTTCTTGCAGGATTTATTTATTTATTTATTTTTTTTTGTAAATACACCTGCATTTTTCATTTCCGGGTCAAGCCAGGACCATTTTTCATTTTTCAGGTTCCCTATTTTGTGATTTCATTTGTTGAACTTCAGATGACATCACTATTTTGTTAAATCCTTTTTTGAGACCGCAGTTGTGTTTAGCTGATTGGCAAGAAATCTGCATGGGTTTTCAACATTTTTTGGTTGATTTTCGCCACTGCCTGTCTTTTTGCTTTAGGTTTCGGTTTGATTCGAGGGCAGTTTGGCTTTGCATGTTGCACAAAACTTCTGATTGTTTGAGATCGCTTTGAGCACCTGGCGAGTGTGACGATTTCCACACCACATCTGTAGAATCTTATCTGGCTCACTTGGGAAGACCATCCCATCTTCAAAAGCTGACCTTTCATTCTGGTGCTCAAACGTTTTTTGTGTTGGGCTTCTGCTCTGATACATTTTCCAGTTTTATTTATTATTTTTTTTTTAAGTTATTGTGAGTGCTGCAACTCGCTGCACTGCAGTTCTGTATACAAAGGGGCAATGGAGTTGGGAGAAGGGGGTGGCAGGACTTCTTTTTCAACACTGACAAGTGGAGAGAGACATGGGGGAAACTATTTGGTGGCACTGCAACTTGAGATAAATTAAAAACTGCTTGAAAGGACTGCCACAATGAAATCAAAAATAATGTCTCCTCTGATCCCACAATGAAAAAAAAAAACACCTCTGTCCATAACGAATAAATTATGATTCCATTTTAGCAGACTCTTTCGACACTATCGGGTCGGAAAAATACCAACGTCGGAAAAAAATTGAAGATTTTATCGGGTATCGGTCAGTCCCTCTTACATTTAGAGGTCCCCTTATCCGGCCAGTTTTAACATTGAAAGGTCCCCCTTATCCTCATTTAAACAGCATTTAGATCAATCACAGATCCCAGAAGGAAAATGGTTAAAATTGAAAGGATTGACCAGGTAATAGGCACTTCCCCAACCAAAAAAACTTACACAGCACTACCATAAGGTTCGCTGAAACTGGGGTAAGCACTTAGCTGGGGAACTAGGCAGACAGAGGAAGCTGACAAAGCGTTATCTTTTGTGCTTAATGGCACAAGATTAGGCTTCCCCGCAAAGAAAATTCGTTTACGATTAGTTATTGACTTGGACAAAGGTGAAATACGGATGGTGTTCAATAAGTCCTTACCCTGATGTTGAGGACAGCTGTCGGTAATTATTGTTTTTATGGCCCTACTTTTATGTTTAGTCTCCTGCCACTGCAATACACTTGCTCCATCGATGTTTCAGTTGTTCATTGAATTCCTGAGATTGGTCTTGTAACCAGGCATCTACTGCCTTTATGACAATATTGTTGCCTGCGAATGTTAAAATATGGTTTTCAAGTTTTTGAACAGGAAAATGTCACTTGGGGCCATATCCAATGAGATGAATATGAAGGGAGGTCCACTACTCGTATTTCGAACCCAGCCCGGCAAATGACAGCGATTGCAACATTGCACTTGTGCACAGGCAGAACTGGCTCGACTTCAACAAAAACAAAAAACTCAGAAGGCTCCACTTCACATGGAGGATGGGACCATTCACCAAACATCAAACAGCCGAAAAAAAAAAGAACGGAAAATTGATTGGATTACGCCGAAATGATCACAAAGAAACAAGTGAGCCCCACAAGGAATTACAAGATTTTGGCACACCAAAATCGGTCAGGGCATGGAATATTGAACACCCTCCGAAAACTGCACAATATTCAATGTCACCAGCTTGTAATTATCTTATGGCAACGAGCTTGTTGTGTTTGTATTTTTAGTGTATTGTCTATCCGAACTCTCATCCCGTGGCTTCAGAATGGTGGCTGTATTTTTAGAGTATTGTCTATCCGAACTCTCATCCCGTGGCTTCGGAATGGTGGCTTCTTCAAACTGACAGATGTCACGAGGTCGAAATCAGTGAATGAGTTCACATCTGATGTTCCAGAGGTTTGGAAAAATTTAACTCTTATCAATAAACGTACCTGAACACAGAGTAGCTCGACAAAATGGACAAAATAAAGCTCGTTTTTGTGGTCATTTTTATTCCGCAAGTTTTTGACCATCCAGGAGGCCGAAAATCCGTGGACAATTTTCAAATTTTGCATCCTCTAGGTCAAAAAAGACAACAATGTGCTGTGTATAGAAAGTGACTTCTAAACTCCATGACCAGCAAGATGCCCGGTGCTCATGCAATAAATTGCCAGTCATTCAATTCTCTCTTCACCTCTTCAGGTCTCGTCTAATTCTCCACATTGTCAGCAAGAGAACTTGGCATGCCTCATTGATAGTCAACAAACTGCAACATGAACAATTAATTCACTGCAACATTTGTTCAGCGCATTCACAGGAACCCATTCATTGCCAACCTTAAGTCAGGCAATTTATCTGCTGGAAAAGTCAGGGAACTCTTGAAATTTCTTTGGCAACCGTTTTGCAGAAAAAGCAGACAAAAAAAAAAAAAAGATTTGATCATTTGAAACTTTCATCTGTAACCATGAAAGGTGATGGATTCAGAGGTTAAAATTGAATCAGTGTCAACATGGTGAACAAAACAGGATTTTTGGGGAATTTTGAAAAAAAGGGTAGAAACATTAATGGGTCACCTCTTGGCAAACTGTGGCAACAAACTGAGTGATGGGCAAAATAGAATGGGGGAAACTGTAATTTTCCAAGATGGCAAATCCTTTGTCTGGCTTTTTTTTACACAATGACCCCAAAGTTGTGTTCACCCTTTTGGCACACTGATAGTTTATTTATGAACACCTATTTTGTTTTATATATCGATTTACGTGTATCTTGTGATCAGATTGGTGGCTGAAAGGATCAGATCAATAATCTTTCGCGGGAGGGTCCAAGTTTCCACTTGCCAAGAAATATGGTATTTTTTGACTTGGAACTTTTTCAACGTTCTCTCAAAGCGTTGAGGGCTTCCTTTTCGTTTGTTTTTTCTTTTTTTTTTCTTTGCAATATCACAGGCATGGAATTCTGTCACGTGGACAGCATGTGCTTTAAACCATGGAAATTTGGGATTTTCGGATGGAAAAGCTGGGGAAATGGTTCCTCTCTGCATGCAGACACCCTGATGGAATTGCTCCTCTGGGAGTGGATATGTGGAATCTTCGAGCATGCTTTTTGACTCCAATTCTGATGCAACTTGTGTTTTCTATTTTCTGACACAGTGTGAAATAGGCTCCCAACTTCATGGACTTTCCCCATGAAGTTTTTTTTAGTCTTCCTGTAGGCCAAGGTTCTTGAACCAGATAACCCTCAGCCAGGGAATTGGCCTTCAATTCTGGGTTATCATCTCCGATTCAGAAAAAATCTCGAAAGCTATCATTAAAGGCATATGGGGCTAATTTTTAAAACAGCATTTGGGCAAGGGCATGGAGGCCTAGCAAAAAGTACGCCTAATTCAGGTTGCAATTAGCTTTTTTTAGTTGTATGCTTTATGTGTTCCTCCCAACTCAAAGTCTTTGTGAAAGTGACAAGGTACGAGTATTTTCTCCTATCAACTGCAGGCAAGACTACACCATTAACAGAGTAGAGACGAGGATGGGGGGCATTTTTTGTAGTGAAATAAAGAACAACGCACTTATTTTCATTCAGTCTCATGCCCCACTTTTTAACAATCAAAAATATTGTCCACATCACTCTGGAGTTTTAGAAAGTCAGCAGGACCTTATCTCATTTGATCACAATCATGAATCATCAGCAAAGAGATTTTTCTGGCATCACGCGACCTCCGGAAGATTATTTATGAAAATGAACAGCGTACCATGACACTCCCCTGTGGGACCCAGGATGTAACAGCCTGTACTGAGGAAAAACTCCCATTTATGCACATTTGCTGAGAACGTGTGTCCGGAAAATTTGATAACCATCCGATGACACAGGAGTATAACGAACTTAAACCACTGAGTTTTTCAAGCAATGCGGCATGGGGGACTTGATCAAAAGCCTTTTCAAAATCAAGAAAAACTGCATCCTGCTGACCTGATCGGTCTGACACCTTTTCCAGCTTTTTGCAAAAAATTTAGCAACGGAGTCCCACAATAGAAGTCTGAGCGGAATCCATGTTGAGCTGGGCTCAAAACCCCATTTGTGACCAGCACATATTTGAGGTAGTCCAATATAATACGCTCCATAATTTTACAAGAAATGGTCAAACTAATTGGCCTATAGGAAGTCAGTAAGCTCAGGATCCCCCTTTTTTGGAATAGGACACATAAAGACTGATGCTTTCATCAAGATGGCAGATGACCTTCAGCAATTGATTTATTTATATCAATAAAAGAAATTTAGAAAAGGTTTCAGGAAACAATTTTGTGAAATTGAAGGAGAAACCATCGGTTGCAGAGCATCCAGACCTTGGCATCTTCATTATCCACTTAGCTATAGTGCTAGAGTCGAAACAGAGATTTGTTTCAGGTCATCTGGTGACTGAAAATTTGTCCTGGGCATCCTTTACATTTGCCACGGGGGAAAAATTTTCCGAAGTGATCATTCAGTGGATTTGCCTTTTCGGCATCTTGCTTAACAATAGTCCCTCCCTCGCCCAAAAGTCCTGCCTGGAACTGAATTTTTCCTTTTACCTTTTTTCAGAAACCAACATCCAGAGTTTTTTTTAATGTCCAACCTACAAAGACTAATTATGAAATTGTATTGAGTCACACATTTAGCCTCATTCAACCTCTGGAGAGCTCCTAAACAGAAGATTCTTCTCAACAGGAGATCTTTTTCTGCACTTATATTTACACTTGCACCTGCGTTCCAAATTGCAAATGTTTCTGTTGAACAAAAGAGGACAAGAACTTTCCGTCTTTAACACCATGTGAACAGATGACTGATGCTCGAAAACAATTTGTGAAAATGAATCCCATGTTTCCTCAACAGAGAGACTTTAAGTGTTGCAGACAAACAGCTCCAGATCCGCCTGAAGTAGTCATCATCATGCTTAACATCGTGATTAATCTCTGTTTTGTGCATTTCTCATTCTTTTTCAGGAAAACAACAGCAAAGAGGCATCGACGTTTCCAGCACATCAAACGGCAAGGTTTCAGACATGGCAGTCACGTCCTCTGACAATGCTTTCAATTTCTCTCGTGGCAGCAGATACCTGCAAGTGACGAGATCAAAGACCCGCTAACTGAACGATGTGTTCCTGCTCTGGCACAGAGATACCTGGTGAGAGATCAAAGAACCGACTAATAATTTCAGAAGGAGAGAAATTAGCTAAAACAACTATTAGAATCAGTCATATCTTCGTGAAGCAGCTTATGCATTTCTCCTGATTACTGCAAAGACCAGGGATGTGCGGCACCACTTGTAGCCACTTGGGGTGGCACTCGGCACCCCGTGTGCCAACCGGGGGTGCCGAAATCTTATCTTTTGCTGAATTTTTGGCACTCGGTACGTCCCATGCATGCATTTGAATGGCTAGCTGCTTTTGACCAAAAGACAAAAGGCTGACACCGAAAACAACGAAGGAGCACCTCAACTGGCAAAATACCAACCCCAGCTCATCAGCAACCTTTCATACAGACACCGCAGTGTAATCAAGAGCTGGGACGTGGGTATTTCGGGGAACTGCACCCAGCAGTGCTGCACAGCAGGGCCAAATCAACCATCCGCGTAAACGTATGGTGGAGATTATCCTCATTAACTTACCACTGACTTTTGAAATCATATCCCTTCCCTTCCTTGGCGAGGAAACACTCGCAGTCGTACTTTCATGCTTCACCGAATGCAATAGAAGAGGAGAAAATAAGTGCAAATGCAGAGAACCAAAAAAAAAAAAAAAACACTGATTTCAGACATTTCAGAAAACAGTTTCTGGAAGTCACTTTTACTCACTAACATGTGGCACCATCTGATCTGTTTATTGCAAGTGTCACCATCTGAATGAGAAAGTGCCGAAATGCGGTACCGAATGAAAGGCACTTTCCAAGTGC
>JASGXE010008855.1:0-16417 GCA_030068105.1 Sinentomon sp. SZTP_YWyxl
GTCATCTTGACCAATGTAAAAGGTATAAATTCACCCAACGGTTGAGTTAATATTTTGACCCATTTTGTTGGGTCAAAATAGTGACCCAACTCCCTTGAGTCAAATTGACCCCAAAAGGGATGCCTCATATTTGCATCAACAGTTGGGTCAAATTTGACCCAACTTGGGTCACATGTTACTCAACATTTTTAAGTGTGAAGGTGCATGAAGGAAAGCGGTTTACGCGCTTAACTGCAAAACGCATCTGGATTTGATTTGGGATAAATTTTGAAATACCGGTTTCTCCTACATTGTGACGCATTCTTTCACTTTATACCATTTCCAAACTCTTAATTTTGAAATTTCAGCCTTTTCTGTTGACTGAAATCAATTTTATGTTGTTTCGTTTATTTGTTTTTGTTGATTGCCTTAAAGATGCTGGAGTTCTGAAGATCTTTCAACAGATTGGGAATCACATTGCCGACTTCGTGCGTTAAAAATTCTGCTGAAGATAAAATCATTAACGCCGTGGCATATGTATTTATTCGAGCATTGAGTCTTGTCCGACAGCATTTTCATATGCCCTTCATTCGAAAGACATGAAGAATAGATTAAATGCACAAGCATCGGTCGGTAATATCGGCGTCGGATGTGACTTTAAATGTCTCCAGCGGTGGAAAGTTGTAATTCCTGCATTTGTTTGATTTTAATCGCACTCTGCTACAAACTTTACAATTCATCGATGGTCGCTGCACCACCTTTACAGCACCCGCTTAAGCCATCATCGCAAGCATCGATCCTGGATGCGATGTTCGAAATATATAGCTATCGTAGTGAAATTATTACGGACGGAATGTTACCACATGCACCAGAAGCTCCGGAACAAAAAACTGAAAAGGTTAGGCTAATTTTTGTGCTGAATCAGCAACATTTTTGGTGTTATTCATTTTGATTAAAACAAGCGCCTTTTCAGCGCATTCGATAATCATCAACGCGTCAGAAAACCGTCATGGAGGAGGTCAAAACCAACGGTCTGCCACTGCAGAATCAGCTGAAGCGAATTGAAGCAGCGGCCGCCATGTTTGAAGGTGGATCGTCCGAGAAATTTAAACAGTGTGTGAGAGTATGAGCTCGGTCGCAAGCTTCCCACAAAATGTCAAATAGCTTTTGAACCAGATGAGGGATTTTGATGGAACCTTTTGTGCCACAAATCCGAAAAATAAGCGATTCCAAATATGTATAATGATCCCAAAACTTTCCAAGGGAAAATTCGGAAATTCCATGTTTTGTGAAAGTGTTGAAATTAAGTTCTGATTAAATTTCGGGTCCCTCGCACATATTTTTTAATGATTTTGCGATTTTTTCCGTTGTAACATGTCTTCGACCTATGGAAGAGGTGTAGAAGAAGCTTTCAGCTTTCCAAAAACACCAAAATCATCGCATTTTAACATCATTTAATAATATTTTATGAAGACTGAACGCGACACGAAGCATTTTTTGTTTTTCGAATGGGCAAAAACCTCAGTCAGAATTGACGATTCACATGGCCAGTTTTGTGGGAACTTGTGCGCAGAAAGACCTCAAAGTTGAATGAGCGCAGGCTGTGCTCCCCAGCACCAAAGTGTGGAGTCATTGTGACACGAAACACAAGATGAGTGCCCGGGAGGCCAGTTTACATACCCTGCCGCGACTTTAGATGGCACTGAGAGCATTTTGTGCAAGAATTCTCGATTGGGGCCCTGTTTTCGTAGGAAAGAAAAAAATAATTTATTTTACCTAGGGCTATATAAACCTGACCTAACCCTGTCCCCTCTCGGAAAAAACAATGCTCGGTGGGGCCCCGACCTGCTATCTAAAGTCGCGGCAGGGTTTGTAAACTGGCTCCCAGGAAGCGTATTTGATTAATCTGTACGAATTGGGCACTTTTCCACCTAACCACATTTAAACGTCCAGAGCAACAAAAAAGGCAAGAAAACACTCTGAACATAGAAAATGGGTTAGGTAAGGTTAGGTTAGGTTAGTTAGGCTAGGTTAGGTTAGCTTAGGTTGGTTAGGTTAGGTTAGGTTAGCTTTATCTTGCTTTTTGTCCAAGCGCCAAATCGGGACATTGCCGGTTTCGTATAGGTAAATAAAATACGCGCCCGGGAAAACAAGGACGCGTTTTTACAAACACCGCCGAACTACAGATGGCAGAGAGCGTTTTGTGCAAGAATGCTCGATTGCGGCCCCGTTCTCGCAAGAAATTTTTTTTTCTTGCCAAAAGCCATCTGAACCGGACCTATACCTGTCCGCCTCTCGAAAAAAAAAGCAACATGCTCGTTGGGAGCCCCGGTCTGCCATCTGAAGCCGCGGAAGTGTTTGCAAACTGGCCTCCCGGGCTCTCATCTTGTGTTTCGTCACAATGACTCTGCCCATGGTGCTGGGGAGTACAGCCTGCGCTCATTCAACTTTGAGGACTTTCTGCGCATAAGTTCCCACAAAACTGGCCGATGTGAATCGTCAATTCTGACGCGGGTTTTTGCCATTCGAAAAACAAAATTATGCTTCGTGTCGCGTTCAGTCTTCATAAACTTATTAAATGATGTTCACATGCTATGATTTTGATGTTTTTGGAAAGCTGAAAGCTTCCTCTACAACTCTTCCAAAGGTCGAAACCATGCTACAACTGAAAAAATCGCACAATCATTGAAAATATGTGCTAGGGACGCGAAATTTTATCGCATCTTAATTTCAACATTTTCACAAAAGATGTTATTTCTGCGTACTTAATCCGTGGAAATGTTTGGGATTATTATGCATATTTGAAATCGCTTATTTTTCAGCTTTGTGGTACAAGTTTCATCATAATCCGTCATCTGGTTCAAAAGATATTCACACGGCTTGTTTACTAAAACATGCGAAGAAAAAGGCAAAAAATCGACGTCCACAGAAGGATAATCCACTTTCAAAGATGGCGGACTTTTCTTCAAATCGCTTCACATTTCGAGCCCGCGATCATTCTATTTACTTTAGTTCGTTGGTCGCACGTTTTTTCGTTTTTGCCGGTTTATGTGGCAATATTGCGTTTGGACTTTCCCATAATACTCTTTCACTTATTCATCTTAAAAATGGGCTGCTGACTTGATGTCAACCAAGCGCCATGTAAATAATGCAATTTTGCAAAATTCAAATTTAAAGTCCCAAGTAATTCGTTTGTGCTGATATTTGTGTCGAAAACGTTTTTGGATTTTAGGAATCAAAAATTGTGACAACAACTCGCCATCAATATACCGCCTCCGAAGTGCTTTTTTTTGCTGCAAATTCGTATCTCTTTTGTTTCCTTTAAAAAAAACAAACGGGTGTTCCCAGCGCTCTATTCGGGCATCCCTAAACAATGTCAAATTTCAGTCCAGGTTGGATTATTGTCTGCATCCTTGAATTTTGGTCCTCTTACCCCTCTATCTTGTGTGTAGAAAGAACGATTTGTCTTACATTGCACCACTGTTCACTTTGATGTTTGTGTTGCATTGTGTAGTGTCCGTTAATGTCTATAATTTTCATGGGAGCTTTTATGTTAGTCAAGTACTGCTTTTTGAGGGTGCTCCAAATGAACATAAATATATATTTGTATTGAATTATTGACCTAGAATAGTTCGTTAAGCAGGAGACAATAACGCGCTGATCCAAAATGGACACGCATATCACAAGCCTCAAGCACAAAGCGAAAATTAATTTCAATGCGCCATTCCAATATTAGAAAATGACGTCCACTCATCAATGTTGACATTGCGCTGGCGTGTCTACCATGTGTATATTTCGAAGCATGGGATTCCATCCATCATTCCTTGTGCGCACTGCAGAGGAGGCAAAAATGTTCTCAGTAACAATATTCGAAAGATATTAAAAGATCGAAGAAAATGTTTTCAGGTCACCGAAATCCGAAAGCTTCGGCCACTTCCCTTTTTCCGTCGCCCGTCCGCTTCTGAACGCTAAAGCGTCTTGGATACAAATTGTTGCCGCTCAAACGATAAGACGTCATGTAGCAGTGTGCAAGGTCCCGGCTTCGATTCTCGCCAGGGGGTGAATTTTTTCAAATAAAAATCAGATCAACCTAAACCGTTTGCACGTTTTTTTGCTTCTCAGTTCGTTTTAATTTTAATGGTCGAGCCACTTCATTGCCCATTTTCGCACACACAGTTCATCTCAAGCTGTCTGACGGGCTCCACTGGAAAAAAATATTTAAGGGAATCGCCGCTGATCTTTTAACAATTCGCGCAAATTAGAATTTGTTGCTTTTTGAATTGTGATGAGACCTGTCCCGCTGCTTGTCTGGCTCTAACAAGTAAAATCATGTTTGAATAAACGACTAATGTCGCACCTGAATCACGAATCAAACCATTTTGGCTGCCTCCCTGCATTCGACAATAAACCAGCAAATTCTCACAGCCTACATCCGCCGAACACGCCTTTTCTTCAGACAGAGACTTCATTCGAAGTTAAAGTATAGGTGCTGGATCCTGGATCAGGAGGGAGTAAAAACAAATAGACTCACAGGTGTTTTTGCCAAGCAAGCAGAAGCGAAGCAGGAGCCAGACATTTTCCGAGTACGACACTTGCGGATTTATATCTTTTAATGCAAAAGTGGTTTCCTTGTCCTATCAATACTTTTCCGACAACTATTGCTGAGCAAAATTTGCTGGCCGGAGATGAATACAAGCGGTCAGCGCCTATATGTGCCACTGCCAAATTCTATCCTTCCTTACAAACGTATTAAACATAAAAATTCAAAAAACACACCTGTGAGTTTTGGTATTCTGTTGCGACAGCAACGCAGATCCTGCTTTGTTCAGACTTGGCGATGGTGTGCTCGCAGCGTAGAGAATAAGAACTGCGCTAATGCGCATCAATTTACGGCAGTGTTTTCAATGGAGAAAAACCAAGCTGCATTTACCGTTCGTTCTTATGTGTCATGCTCGAAGTGTAAAATAAAATGTGCTACCTTCTTGTTTGTGTTTCAGCCACTTGCCGGAGGAAGAGGGGAATCATCAGACGGTGGCAACTTGACCAAAGAAGAAGGAAACCAGAACACATCTGAAGTAAATCCAAAAGGACAGAATATGGCCAGTGTTAAGTCTGGCACGAAGAAGGAAAACAAAATCCTGAATAAGTCTGTGGCAGAACAGAGAGCAGCATTTGGAGATAGTGAGGTGAGCGAGGAAATAGCGGAGGTGCTAGTCGCACAGAAAAAATCGATTCAAGATGAGATGAAATCCTACAAATTCGAGAACTACCTGAATATGAGAGAGATAGCAGAAAATAAACCGCCGAAGGAAATTAATGCCATGTCGGCTTCTGTTGGCACCGCTGAGAGCACTCGAAAATCGCAAGGGAATGATATCAGGCAGGAAGAGGGGAAGCCAACGAGGTAAGAGATAAAAAGGAGTCGGTCATGCTCAGCCGATTAAACACTTAACGTTCAAAAAGTACCAATCATCTATCCATCTCATTCAAGACATTTTCATGGATTCTGATTCTGTGTGTGACGAAATTTTTCAACAACTAATAAAGATACAATAAGAATTTGCCAAGTTGTGCCTTGGATTCTACTGTTAAAATGATGTTTGATGGCTTCCACACACTGCTCCAATAGTTGCTGGAGATTGCACAGCGAGCATCATGAACATTTGGAATGACTTCTAAAATTATACCTAGTGCAGATCGTTATCAGCGTGGTGTCCTGGATCGCAGTGCGTCTTCCATATGCATGCATCGGTCTCACACATGTTATTCTATTTTCGTCTCGCCTATTCTCTCACTCTACTTTGGTTTTCATATATTTCTTGCACTTTCTTAACAAACAGTAAACTCTCGGCTGTTACTGAAGCGGAGCACCAAATAAGCAGTTTCTCGTCGACGCCTTCTGAAACGGAAGTGAACTTGAGTCGTTTTTTGTCAAATGAGGGAGGAACACCTCTGATTACAATAATCGCTTCAACTTGGAGATCTGGTTCGAGCTTCTTTGCAGCAATATTTGAATCCCATCCTGCCTATTTCTACCACTATGGGCCTTTGAAACATCTAGGCTCTGTTCAGATAGGGAGAAAGACCAACTCAAACCTTCTGGAAAACGTCTCATCCGCTTTAGAAAATCTGATGGATTGCAATTATAATGATCTCGGTTGGTACTGTTCACTTGATCAAATCGCTCCCTCGTTTATTTCTTTACATTTTGCATTTTTGTGCCTATTTTATTTTTACATATTTTTTTACATATATTTTCTTTACATATTCTTTGTATTTTACACGTTAGCTCGTGTGCTTGAGCTGCATATGGGTGGTTACTTCCCATAACATTTAAAAGACTAAGTGAAGGAACAGCGGAGGGCGTTCAGAAAGTTTCAAGACTTAGATGGAAAGATGCACTTCTTGGCAATTTTGATGTCTTTTGGCATCAAAATTTGGTTCATTTTAGAACAGAAAGTTTTCGATTGATCAATCTTTGATTTTTTTATTTCATGGCCATTTCAAAAGAGTTCTGTAACGGTCAGAAACAGAAAATTTGGTGAATGTGAAAAACATCTGTTTGGTTCCAAGGTGCATTTTAGTCAATTGTCGAGAGTTCATCTTGCATCTGACACCGTTGCTGGCCACGGGCTGATCCACAGTGATCCTCCCCACTTTCCGAGTTCAGATCAAAAGTTTTGAACACGAAAATGCACCTTCGAATTTCGACCAAACTGCACCTTCGATCAAACGATGTTGTTCACATTCACCATTTTTTTCTGTTTGTGACCGTTTTCGAGCTTTTTTGAAATGACTACAAAATAAAAAATCAACGATGGTAAAAGTCGACTACAAATAGACGCTTTAGTCCAGACCACAGAGAAACTCTTTGGACTACAGATAAATACTGGCCTCAGGTGAAGCTTTTTTCTATGGCAAAACGTGTCGATTTCACAATTGCAATCTGACTTTTGTTAAAACAACAGTTAGAAAATGGAACTGGATCCCAGTTAGTGATAGGACCAAAAAAGTTTCTCTGGGCAAAGGGCACCAACGTGTCATCGAGTAAAGGGAACCAACCAAGTATGTGTAACCTTTCTTTCTCCTCGTCATATTCACATTCGTTTCAATTCGTTTCAGAAGTCAATGGCAATGATTTGGTCTTTGTTATAGCAAGCTAGATTTGATAAAATGCTATTTCGAAAAGAGTATTTATAAATATTCATAACAGATTGGTGAACTGGTGAAAAAATAAAGAATTCCTTGCCTGCGGCTTGTCTCGCTGGTGTAAAAGCTCTCCATTGTGGGCTCCTTGAGGGAACCCGGGCCCGGGTCATTTTGCCCCCTTTTATAACCCTCTTGCCGCCTCTGGCGAAAAGTGAATGGTACTGCAGGTTAGTCAGATTGTTATCCTCTCTCCACATTGCTTGAATGTTCCTACCGTTCAGAGACCATCGCGCTCTCTTCCTTAATGCAGTCGTCCGGATCTTCCGACAATAAAGATCGTTTAGATACCATTTTAAATCAGGTAAGAGGTTTCCAATAAGGGATTGGTTTTCCAAGTCACCCAGCACGTAAACTGCTAAACAGTACATGATCATTAAAAAATTGTCAGAGACCATCGTCTGGTCATGGAATTAGCATGCATTTTTGTTGTTCTTTTCGTCGTATTGTGCTATATAAAAAACAAATTGCATGCTTTTTGTTTCATTCAATTGTTTTAGACGATTATCTACGATTCGCCAAAAAGCATACAAATTGGTTATTTAAACCGAACACTCGCCTGTGGCGTCAATGTCTCGATCATACTGGTCTCTGTTCCTTGCCTCGATTTCTCAATCAGTTCTGCGCTCTCTTTCCTTTTCAAATCGTCAAAATCGTCCGATTGAGACTAAAGTACTTCAAGAGGATACTTGATAATCCAAGGTGATGACATCAAACATTGAACAGAAACAGGTTTTCTAGATATATTCGCCTCACCATGCACAGGCCTGAATTTCTGCAAAACCTTTGAGAGACTCAGTGAAAGAAGAAGTTATAATGGAGGGGCGTGCAAAATAATCTTCGAGTCTCCACAACAAGTGTTCGGCCCGTTCGTCAAAGAGCTGACAATGGGGATTTTTTAACGAACACAGCAGATAAGTCGAAATGAGCAGATATTCAGCAGACATTCCTCGCACAGCTGTGAGCGGAATTGCCCTTTACGAAGTACATGCATTTACCTTTCTCCAAGGAATGAGCAAAAAACTGCAAAGTGTCAAAATCGAAAGTCAACTAACATGCCTCTGAGTCAAAGAGAAAAAGGTAACAAAGGTATTATAAGACAATGACTTCCAGATTTTCTTAGACTGGTTTATGATGGTTATGTTATGTTGCGCCAGTGCCGTCCGATGTGATTGTAAAAATATAATTTGTCATTGCATTCTTTCGTTCTGGCATCCGTTTTGCTTATTCACATGTGCATGAGGCATCTTCTGACATTTTTGGTCTTAACTGATTTTAGATGTGTTTTATACACTTTTGACTTTCGACATATTCCATCTGGAAATATTTTAAATATTGAGGCTACCACTTTTCTGCGTTCAGCCTTTGCCGAAAAGCCTGTCAATCAACGATGAAGAACGTGTGAAGATAGGTGCTTAAGATTCTGCATCAGAGCCGCTTAAATATCATACATGTCATATGCAGGTTTAAAGTTATTTACACTTTACTAAAAAAACAATCAAACAAAGTTACAATACGTATACGACATTGCGATCAAAAACAATGAAATGGCAATCCAACAAACAGTTCATGGACAAATGTTTCGATTGCGAAGGCGAGCGATGGATTTAAGAACAAGGCGAGGAAAAACGATTGAGCGAGCTGAACCCTTGGTCTGTTTCGCAGAGAGGAAAATGTTCGAATAGCGGCTGATCTCTGTGGGGAATTTGTTCCAAAGTGTCAAAAACACG
Organism: Sinentomon sp. SZTP_YWyxl; assembly: GCA_030068105.1. Lineage (NCBI taxonomy): Eukaryota > Metazoa > Arthropoda > Protura > Sinentomata > Sinentomidae > Sinentomon > Sinentomon sp. SZTP_YWyxl. The sequence goes on from JASGXE010008855.1 coordinate 8,916, forward strand.
CTCAATGAGAGACTGGCGTATCCAGGCCCGAAATGGACAAAATTTAGCAGTTGAATCATATGATCCGATAAGGTGCTGGTGATAAGTTCCTCTGTAATTCTGACTACCCTCAAACCCATTGAAGACTTCAATCAGACAATCAATGCGCCTATGATGATGCGTCTTCTCTCAACAGTCATGCCAATTTTAGAGTTGCTAAGGCATGATTAACAGTGACGAAACGATTGCAGTCCGAGCTGAACCTAGGTCTGTTTCGCAGAGAGAAAGTCGATGCGGCTGATCTCTGTGGGGAATTTGTTCCAAAGTGTAAGAAACACGTCAATGAGAGCTGGCGTATCCAGGCCCGAAATGGACAAAATTTAACAGTTGATCATATGATCCGATAAGGTGCTGGTGATAAGTACCTCTGTAATTCTGACTACCCTCAAACCCATTGAAGACTTCAATCAGACAATCAATGCGCCTATGATGATGCGTCTTCTGTCCAGCATCCCATTTTAGAGTTGCTAGCATAGCTTTGGTTGCGGTTCCATAGCACGAATATGCAAGGGCTAAACTCGAGTATTTGACTAGCTTAGATTAGCCTAGATTTCAGTATGTTTTCGATGGGCGAGGTTGTTGTCAATGGGTCATCTTTTTGTCATTGAACCTTTTCAGTATTTGTATTGAGGCGGAGATTTATAATCAGAGTAAGAAGTGGTAATTTTATAGAAACACAACACAATCACCGGTGAATAATGTTATTTGACAGGATTCCATACTGTTTAGTAAATCCCTGATTTACTTCAGAAATGGTCAGGCACAAACAAGCACTACCCTGATACACGACGGAAGGAACCGCAAAAACTTCAGATGAAACCCCCTCTAGTTGAACAAACTGAGATCAGTACGCTATAGAATAGACACGATAGCACTCAACGATACAATAATTCATTCTCAGGGTGGTTAATTTTCGAATTAAGAAATGGTAGTTAACTGCATCAAAATAGATTTGACGATATCGATGTGACAGGATCAACCTATTCGCCCCAACCAGATAAATATTATGGTAATGTGAAAACCCATGAAGTTGTTGTTTCACAACTACGATTGTTGCGAAATCCATTTTGGAAAGAGAGACTGGGTTATTTTAAAACACCTTTTATAGGAGGAGTCGCCAGTATTTTTCAAAGATTTTGGAGATTAATAGCAGAAAACATATCTGAAGGTTGTTCGCTGGAACTGACTTTTGACACTTTATGAATAGCCACAACAGATACCAGAAATTTATAGGTGTCTCTTTGAGGCTGTGGATGACGTTTGGGACTCCTCATCTCATATCTCCTCATCTCATCTGAAATGACAAGGATGTGTACGAGCGCGACGGTGTTCAAACACATCTAGGAATGCCGTGCTCATCTGGACGCAACATTCCCAAGCAAGTGGATAGGCCGTCGTGTCCATATTTCCTGACCAGGCCGTTCACTCAACCTAAATGAACCGGACTTTTTCTTTTGAGGATATCTCAAGGTTTCATATTGTTATAGGGCTGTACGAGTAAGTGATTCACGCTGGTGCCACTGCCGTGGAAAATAATTCAGGAAGGTTGTGGGAGTAGCGTTTTAACGCACATCCTGTAGGTACATGTCGTTAAAACTGCTATCTAAAAAGTGACGGACGGGTGGTGATTGGTATGAATAGTTCTCAATGGAAGTAACAGAACGCGACAACAATATTTGAATCCTGTATAATTCTCTCTCTGACTGAGGCACAAGTTTACAACACGTGGATGGGCCAAAAGAGGAATAGCACAACAATTGAAATGAACAAGGTTAAAATAAAGGCACTTACCCAGATGAATAAAAACCAAAAACAAAACTGCTCGTAAAACGGTAAAAACAGTGCCGAACTGCCGAAAGATGAAAAATGAAAAGCGTTGATAAAAAAATTGATGTCAGCTGAAACTGGATACCTTCTGTACGTTGTCTCCTAAATTGTTTTGAAACGCCTTCTTGGGGTCTTCCAAATACCATTTAACTCTGCAAAACCTTCTTTGGTTTCGCATAAATTCATTATGGTTGTGCATTCTTTTATATATTTTAGAATTATAGAAAAGCGGATACGGTTTTCCAAAAGACCATTCGGGTTCCGTACTTTTTTTTTTGATAATTTGGATTTATTTTAAACCGAAGAGTTTTTATCCATATTTTGGTTGCAGGCGTTTCACCAAACGAATTTGGTTTTAATTTTGCGTTGCCCAAACCCTTGATTCATTGAGTGATGGATTAAGTGTTATAGACGGAGTTTCCTCCTCTCTATAGTCAAAGATGTGTAAATAAGGAAATTGTACAGCAGTTTTGGCACACGAAAGTGTCCGTATGTCTCAGCGACCATAACCCACAGATCATAACACACATTTAAGGTAATAATAATAATTGAGAATCGAATATGGATGCGGGATAACAGCGTGAAATGAATAGCGGATTGTCCGCGCATCCCAGTTACAAGATCATGGCATTGAAAAAATAACAAAAACAAATCAAGCCTGAGGTGACTACTGCCAGAGACTCTTTTGTATGGTATCCAAGCTGCGGGTCATGAAAGATTCTGCCGGTAAGGAGTTCCATTCAGTTATAGTCCCACCCAAAAACAAGAATTTCCCTACATCTTTTAGAAATGTTCACAAACGCAGCTTAAAATCGTAGTCCTTGCGTGCGCGATATGTCGGTGGGTCCATTAACGTTTGCATATCATTCCACCTTGCTGCCATTACGTCTTGGAACCTAAAAACGAAATTGAATCACAGAAATCACCTTTCATTGCGACCAAAAACTCGTTGTTCTTCATTAATTCCAAGTTACTTTGCAAAATAACTTCTAAATGCCATTTGTTTTACTGTGAATTTGGAACGTGCATATGTCTTAATATTAGCTCACATGAATGTGTTTGAAAAATAAATAAGACCACACCGACTTTGTCGGCCTACCAGTCATAGAGCCAGGAACATAAAGTTAATTTAAAAGACCCAAGATATTTTCTTCGCTTAGACTCCTAATGTCACGAACTATCCTTGTTCCTCATATAGATTCGACACGAGGCTAATTTTGCTAGTTCGTGATCCGAGAGCCACACTACGATCAAGAAGCCAAGAAAAGTGGTGTGTTGGCGCACAAGATTGCATCAATCCGGAACAACTCTGTGGTGATTTAGTTGAAGATTATTTTAGTGCCAAGGATTTTATGAGCTTATCTCCAAGCCGATTCCGGTGAGTTAGGTTTTGCATTTGCAGTTTTTATGGAAACCTACTGATTCCGCTTAGACTTGAGTTTCTTGCTTTCGGGTGCAAGGCAGGTATAACAATAAGTCGTTGTCAATTAATCAATAAAAATTACCATTTGTTGCGCTATACCCGTAAAGGATTCAATAACTTGAATCCTAGGTGTAATTCTACATGTGTAAGTCTTATTATTTTCTGATATAAGTTATCTTCCTCGAGGTCATTTCCCACTTTATCTTTTGACAATTGCTCGTATCCGATTAGCCCATTGCACTCGGTGTCGAAAATGCGAGAGTTGTGACAGGAAAGCGCATTTTTGAAATAAAATTGGATTTAAAGAAATACCACGCAATCATTATCCCATCCCTATACTGCAATGCTCCCCAAGCAGGTAGTCCGGCGGCTAGAATCATTGGAAGAGAGGTTTTATTAAGTGATGCACTCGAAAATGTTTGCGTAAACTCAACAATGTAAGGCAATGTAACCACTTGATTTTAAACGTCGGCTAATGATGTTTTGGATGCTCAGTCCTTTTCCAGAGCGGCAACCCTTTTCATTCTGTAATGACATTTTGCTGAAGAACACTGCGTAAATTAAAGCAGAACCACAAAACAGCGAAAAAAACAAAAAATACAATAAACGGGTAGGATCATGCTTACCTATAACGATGGCTTTCTTTCGTTTTTTGTCGTATTCTGCAATTTGCTTCGAGAAATAAACAACCAAAAAATTTCACCGCAAATCTAAAAATCTGCTATTTGTGAGTCCAGATGCGTGATTTTTTGCAGCAAAGGGGATTGAGATTTCAACGTAAAATAAACTGCATAAAAATCACACATCGCACAGAGATAGTCTTCTTTAACCACTGCTATTTTTGCATGTGTTAGAAGATGTCCAGAAAATCTGCAATTCGGGTTTTTTCGGTTTCTCAGAATATTGCACTCAATACGGGAGAAGTGGATAAGGTATTAACATCAGCATTCAAAATATGATAGCTTTGACTTGCAGATTGACAGTGAAGAGGATACTTTGTTCAGTTCTGTCGAACTCTGTCTAAAATGTGAGCGAGTTTGCAGCTCTTCTGAATTTCTTGGAACCCTTGCAAAAATTGCGGCTGTTTTAGGGGAAAATCAGTGCGGTATGCGATTTTACTGCAGTTTATTTTCCATTCAAAGCGCAATCCCCCTTTCATGCAAAGAGATTTGTGATGATATTTTTGGTTGTTTATTTTGCGGAAAAAAAGACAAATTGCAAAAAACGGCAAAAAAGAAAGAAGGCCAACGTTATACGTACTTAGCCACCATTGTGTTTCTTGTCTTTTGGCTAAACTTACGCTGTGTTTTTATCCAAAATGTCACAGAATAAATAGGTGTGTCGCTTCGTAAAGGATTGACCTTCGTTTTTCACTTCGCATTATGTTGTTGAGTTTCTGCATAATTCGCCAGTAGTGCGATTCGATCCCATGACGCCTCGGAAGCATCATCGCAATTTCATTGCTCCTTTCAAGAGCAATCAGAGCGCAGAACCCCGAAACCGTTCCAGCCCAGCGCTTTACAGCCCACCATTTGATTAACATCAACCAACCAATCAATTATTCAATAATTTTAATTCGCTTTTCTTTGCAAATGCTTCATAAAACGAGCGAAAATAATTCTAATATCAATGACAGTGCAACGAGTACAGAATGTGGTGCACGCATTCAAAGAATGAACACTTGTACAGGCAGGAAAAAAAGAGAATGAACGAAATAGATACCTAAATGTCATGCGAAGTGACAGATCAGCAGACAAAATGAACAGTCAGAAGATACTCAATTAACCTACCATTCTGAGCACAAAGGCTGTGAACGAAGAGAAGTTCCTAAACCTGTGGCGGAACACCCGCCTGGATGTACTCCGAGTACCGAAAAATCAAATAGTAAATTCAAATACGCCGAAATATGCCGAAATTGAAAATAATGCGGGTAAACGGAGAAAAATACGATTAAAATTTGTCCGCTTTATCGAATATTCGGGGGTCGGTATGTTCTTGTGTGTTCATATTATAAAATTTACATCTTGCGCCGAAATGGAGAGAAGTGTAACCAATTAAAGCCCCAAGCTGATAACAAAATAACTAAAAAGGAAGAGTAATGGTGAACACGAATGATTAAAATAGGTACCTAGATTGCCATCCCGGGAACATTCTTGTTATAATGGTTAATACGGTTTTATTCATCAGAGATAGGCATATCGGCTTCACCTGCTTGATTTATCAATACCTTTTTAAATTGCACAATCACCAGGTGGCAGGTACATTTACAATATTCACGAAGTTACTGGCAAAAATCATCAAAAAACTGACCAATGCTGAACTTCATCCATGCTCCTTCACAACACAAACAATCAACAAAAACTGGCGCAAAAATTAAAATGAATAATAGCGAGATTCCTCAGAAAAAGGGCCATGACACGCCATCTTTACGCAGCAAACTGCACAAAAAGGATAGGCCTACTTCCATCTCAAAGCAAACCTGTGTGTGAATGGAAAACCATGCAAAAGCCACATTTCAGTTTTCAACAGCAGGTACGAATGGCTTTAAGAATTCATAATTCGGCCATGCTTCGACAGATGGCAACGCCGATACGTTCAATTTTAACAAAAAAGCTCGAAAAATTTTTGACAGTGTTTTTCATAAATCACCTTTGTTTCATGTGCTTGTGCAGACATAGGATTCAATGTATCACAGTGTGATTCACGTGCATGGTTCGAAGGGGTTAAGATGGTAGAGTTGCTTCGAAGGGAGTTCCACGACTTCAAAGTTCCGGAAAGAGGGAAAAGTGAAAAGAGTATGATGTGAAATACGGGATTTTCAATTGGAACTGCGGGAGAGATCGCCTTACATGAAAATATGGAGGAAATACATCAGGAATTTGGAAATGAGAAAATCCCCTCAACATTTTTGCGGAAAGAAAACCTCTTAAGGGATCGAGCTTGAGGAATCATGATGTCAGACACACTAGTTGTGTACCAATTTACAATGAAGCCTACATCGGCACGCTGGTCGTTTTCCATAGCATCAGCGTGCCAAACGAGATAAGGGTCATTGCATGATGAATCACCTTTCAGCCACACATGGAATCTGTTGTGTTCCCAAAAACCCGATCCACAATCACATCGGCTGCTTATCCCAGTCTAATTCCCAAACTTGTGACTGGATTGCACCTGTCGAAAAAAGGGCAAATTACCTGTCCTGAAAGCAATGCAATCCCTTCCAGCTGCGTGACACTATATTGTTCAGGATTGTTTTTCTAGCTACCCCAGCTGTGATTATTTCTGTACACTTCGTACAGGATTTCGTAATCGTATGCCACTAGTGTTTAATCGTGATTCAGCTGCCAACTTGTGCCGATCCAATTGGAATTAACCTTATAGGCCAATTTTAATTCCAAGGTTCAGTATTCCGGATTTTGGCTGATTCTCTGCTTCATCAGCAAGCAAAGGACATCACTTTGCGACAAATTCTAGTGACATTTAATCAAAATCTTCTTCCCATCAAAATTATTCGTACATAGGAGGTCATTGTTATCATTCATAACGCAACATTGCCGAAGAATTGGCACTCGCTGTAAGCTGAAACTGCATCATGCCCGGTTGAAATCGGAATAGCGCTGACAATCGGAGGCTGACATTTAAATTTTATAAAAATATGCACAGAATTACGTATCTTCCGAAAAAGGACACCTCGTCGGCATTCAGTAGTATGAAAATAACATAACAGGGGGTTGCGTTTTACAGCAATCATTTCCATGCAAAATGCGCGTGGGCGTAAACAACGCTCAAACACTTATTCACTGCAGCAATAAAGTGTTTTTACAAGAATTGAGATAAGCATATGTGTATGTGACACAACTTTTATTAGCGTTTATTAATGAGCCAAAACTTTTTCCCTTCTTGCAGAGTTGTCCGCTACGAAGACCTTGCTTTCAATCTGAACCAAACTGTGAATGAAACATTTGAATTTCTTGGTCTGGACGTGCATAAAAATGTTGTACAGTTTTTGGAATCTCACACCAAGGTTGGTAGATTATCTTCTTTTCACTGAACCTCAGACTGCATCCACTTCACTCAGAGCGGTATTTCACTGCATAATGTTATCATGTATCCAACAAAATCCATTCCATGAAAACACTGCGGATCCTTTGGCGGCAGACGCACTGTCAAAAACTTTATTTTCGATTTTTTTCGGGATGCCATCCACAACAAA
>JASGXE010008856.1:0-16083 GCA_030068105.1 Sinentomon sp. SZTP_YWyxl
TCGGAAAATCATAGGCAACCAAGTGGTAATAAAATAATAATTAGTTTTCTCCAGAGCTGCACTGGCATCCTTTTGGATAAGACTACTTTCGCTGCACCCTAACTCTGTATCTATCACTCCACCCACTTTTACTATCAGTTTATGGGCTGCAATATCGATCAGCTGCATTTGAGTAACCAGATGTTGTCAGCTGCCGCTGCCAATAAGAATGCTTGAACTTTTTTTTACTGTACGTACCTACGTAAAAATACCGGATTTCCATTTTACTCCAATTTCCAGAGAGCCTTCGGACAGCCAATGGCAAAACATTTTGTCAACACCTTGTACATCTATCCACCTTCCCAATGAAGAAAAAAAGAGCAATTCCTGGACTTACTTTTTCAGAAACTTGAAGCCGTGAACACAGACTAGAATATTTCCATAGGCATCGACCTTCAGCAGATTCCCGAAACGAGTGTCAAACCAAAGGCCACTGGAATCAACAATCATCAAGTAATCAAGGTAAAAAAATAGTCTAACAAGTTAACCTGCGTTGTCACCATGAACAACAGAAATTCTATCACTGTTTGATCAACAGAAAAAACAGTATTGATCAACAGCAGAAGGCACCGCACAATCACCATTTTACCAACAATAGGCCCACACTCATCACTAGAGCACTCTGAAAATGGTGAAAAGGAATTGTCACCGCCAAAACGAAATCGGTCATTTCAACCATCTTCTGTGATTTCTTTACCATTTCAGTCAACTGAAAGGCAATTCTGGCAGTTGTGAATGGGCGATTTTCCACGAAATTTAAAATTTCCACGAAATTCATTGATTTCCACGAAATATCTCATTTTTTCACGATATATCTGCGAAAACGTCATGTTTTTCCTTTTTTAATTTAGTGGCAAGCATAGTGCACAAAAACGTTTGAAAAATAAAGCTTTCTTTTGCTCTTTTCTCAGTCTCTTCTTCAGTTTATTTACATCATTTTTCCAATGTATTGTTCCTGCAAAATACAAAGCAATCACATTGTTAAAAATGACTGAAAATGCGTTTTTGACAGGTTCTAGCCTTTTTATTTCCACCACCAAATAACGAAATTTTTAGACTTTTGAGCGAAATTTTCCAGAAATTATCACCATTTTTAACGTGCTCTACTCATCATGTTTGGCCAAAAGAAATGCAGTCAATTGCAGATCAACAGAAATTTGATCACAGTCCAATCAAAAAAGTCAATACATATTTGATCAAAAATTATTCAGTTCGACAGTCACTGTTTGATCACCAGAAATCAAGTCTCTCATTCCTCGAGATAACTGGAAATTTAAATCAGCATTTCATCCACAGAATCAGAAATGCAATCTCACGGTTTTTGTGGCCAGATCTCGATTTCTGCTTCATCAACAGATACCAGTACCTACCTAGTATCTGTCTGCCATCGTAAATGAAAAAAACCCTTACCCTTCCAAGGACTTTTACTATGTGGAGGATTAGTGAAATTTAATTTTGTCTCGCGCCACGATCCGTTTTACAAATGTCTCCGAAAATGGCCTCAATTCAGGTAGGCCTAATTACTGACAGTGTGTGGATTGGTGAGATTGAGGTCGGTCTATTGGACCAACCCCACTTTTAAGCTTAATCATTACAGATGGATAATGTGTTATTTTTCGTAAATGCCAAAATTTCAATGAGAAATCACCAATAGGATAATTCTTCTTGCATGTTAGATGTGAAAAAAAACTGTGGATTTTCCTTGCTTTTTTTCTATCATCAACTTTGAAGCCTCAAAAGATTTCAGCAGCTGAGTGGAGTTTTTCTTTCGTCCAGTCATTTTACCCGCAGAAAATGCGATGGCAAGTCTCAGTGACTGGCGGTCAACTATTGGACCAATTCTTGAGAGGGTAAAGGATAGCACGGTTTCAGAAATTTCACAGAAACATCTTTTGTTTTCCACCAGATTTTCCAGGGTTGCTGCATGCTCATCTCCCCACACCCAAAAACTTCAGAACTCAAAAATGGCAGGGCAAGAGGCCCCAACGGGATCCGAAGGGCAGACTGTGAAGGGTGGAGGTCTGGCTGACAAAGCGCCCACAAGCAAAAGATACTTTCCACAGATTGATTCCTAAAAACTTCTCCCAGAATAATTGGAGGATCAGTCTGCTTGCCTTTGCAGGAAAGGCAAGCAGATTCGAGGCAAGGAAACTGGAAATTTTTGGCCTAACATGGCAACAAGCCATTTTTGCAGGGTGTTTTCCAAAAATGCACAAGTTTTCCAGTTTAGTAGCAGACAAAAATTTCAGCAAAAATATTTTAATAACATTTTTCCTGTATTATGACAGAAATTCACCCACTGTTTGAACGAAAAAACTCAATCTGTATTTGAAGTCGATGCCACAGGTAAAGGTCATTCAATTATTCCATCTTCGAAAATAAATGCAGTAGGTAGATACCCAAAAATTATCATTACCAACCGAACAGAAAAGGCTGGATCGTATTCGAAATCGGAGATTTCCCGTGGATAACCCATTGATATCAGTCTACTTTTGATCAGATTGAAGCCAAGCGTCTCGTAGGCCGGAGATTTGTACTCTGTGTAAAAAAGGATTGAAAATGAAAATCATTAATCATTGGAAATCAGGCCAGGAACTGAAAAATCTTCTGTAAACGGCCGATTTCCAAAACGAAGATTAATCCGCAGATCGCCGCGATCCGTGGATCGATGAGTGGTGAGCTGGTTGACCACAAGCATTTGGATTCACATCGATTCACAGCGAACGTCAAAGGTCAACCGTATCACCACTCGTAGATCCGTGGATAAAAGCGATCCGCCGATTAATCTTCGTTTTGGAAACCGGCCGAAAATGTTTTAAATAATCAATCATTTGCCTATTTGGTCCATTAAAGAGAGCTCAATTCATTCCTTAGTTCTGAAATCTTGCAATCGAGGAGAAATAAATCATTGAAGCATGTGCACCACAAATGGGTTTATACGTTAAAACTCTCTAATGGGATAAGGCTCGCTCATCTCACCAAAATTGGTAAATGCTGAAGAAATAAAAAAACCTCAAATTGAAACCACTTGGACAAAAGCTGGTGTCCAGATGACGGTCCCGAAATCACTTCAATAATGTGGTTTGTTCATCGATGTAGGGGTGCACAACTTCATTTGTGCATGAGTGAGGATTTGTCTTCCATGCTGCGATATCCACATGTTTTTGTTGTTGTCCTTTGTCCTGCGGGCAGCCCTCAGGCTTTATACTCACTTCAAATGTTGATCGCCAAAGGCAATTGTGCCATGGCCAAAGCTGAGCGGTCGACGCATTCTTAAAGAGGCGTGCACAGGCTGACATGAGTAAAAGTGAAAACTAGCCTTTTTGCACACAAATTTGGCACATTTGCCGATGATTGTGCAGAAATCGTGCACACTTCTTCAACTTCTGGGGCAGAGTCCCCAAGTAGTTGAAGAAATTTTGAAAGCTAGGGTTCATCTTGGGTGCAATACCAGAGGACTGTCGCTCACATTGCCCACAAAACGAAGCAACTCGAAAGCAACCTGAAAACAACTTGAACAACCCTCGCACTTACTGAACAAACTGATCTTGCCTTAAATTCATGTTATTATGTTGAATGCAACATTGTGGTGAAGCCGAAATTCAACATTGAACAAAATTGAATACCTATTTAAATCTAGAAAAAAAACGTTTCCTATATTAAGACATTCAGAGAAAATTTTTAGCCGAAAAAGCCACAGAGAACACTCGCCTGCTAGCGTATAATCCATGTCAAATCCAAAGAATTTGATCTTGTCCAGGTACAGGCCTCGATTAACAAACACCCTGTAAACAGATATAAAAAAAATCCATTGGACAAATCCATAGCAGACATCCTCCCTGAAGCACTGTGTTCCACGCAAAACAACATTGATATTGGCATCATTTTGCACGAGCCGATGCCAGGTACGTTGAGAAAAATCAATGCAATCATGCACAAAGGATGACAATCGCATTGTCAAAGCCACATGGATTGACATGCAAGGCATTTTGAAATTCGTAAATTACCCAGCCTCATCCCACGGATGAGGCTCAGATTCTTGCTGGAAGAATTCATAATTCATACGGAGCGGGCCTAGTGGCACGAATCTGCTCTGAAACACGAACGCAGAACAAACTCAGCAAAACTTCAGTGGGACATGGTAGAGTGTCGTGCAATGGGAAGAGGGAAGGGATGTCGAAACAAACTGAAACATGTTCTAAGGTAAAGTTGGCAGAGAAATGTTAAGGCTGAATAAAGCAAAACACAAGCATGAGAAAACAAATCAAGGAAGCACATGCAGTGCACCACCACCACCAAAAAGATAACACCGTAGGCCCATATTCTGCACCAATTTCGTAAAACTACTCAGAAACCATCCACCACACAGCACAGGATGCTCCCCCTGTCACATTCTCGTTCGCTCTTGTATCCCCACAAAATGACACGCTTTTCAGGGATTGTTTAGCAATGTCTCCAGTCAAAAAACAGCAGTCATTGGGGTGTCTCCAAATTCTAAATGATCGTATGTGGCCCTTATAGGTACCTGCCTACCCCTTCTCTTCTCCACACAGCTTACCTCAAAGTGCTTTGGTTTAAATGATCCATTGGGGCGTATATAACATTTTTTTCCAAAATTTTACTGCTTCAAATGATTCCAGTTGATGAACTTGATGCAAAGCATTTCTTCTGCTGAGATGGAAAAATTGCAATTCAACAAATGGTTAAGAAATGGACAAGTGACCTTATCTTTTGAGGACATTACCCAAGTGAATTAACCTTACTGGAAAAATTGTCAAATGAAGTGAATAAACATTGAACATGCAAGCAAGCAACAATGCACTTGTAAAAAGATTAACCTCCGTGGGTAAAACCTAAGTTCATCATTCCGGCTCAGGTTGACACCTCCATTCATCAGGAGCTCGACCTCGGTGGGGTCGCATTCAAATGGGGACCCATCGACTGGATGGAAATATGGCAGGCACTTCTTGAATGCCCCAAACCTCCTCTTCCGACATGCGGAACACTTCAGGCCATCGGAACCATACGTGGATTCCCAGCTATCAGCACTTTTCACCAGCTGAGCCTCATCAAGATTGTGTAAAATGCATGCGGACGGTGGAACCTCGAGGGATTCGGAACGGAGAAAGGCCGAACGGCTTTCACCACCATGCTCCGACGCTAAGAACGGTTTCCTATTCGCCTTTGAATGCGGCATAACGGCACGTAGGAATATCAAAAAGCACTAGGAAGACACTAGCAGAGGGATGAAGATATAGGACGCATGCAAAGAAAGCTGCAAAAAACAAAGCCAACACCAAAAAATGTGGGCCAAAACCAAAGCAAGGACCACCAATGATGATGAAACAAGAAAAAATCTTTTGAAATATTCCGGACAATTATTATTTATCTTTAAAAATGTGCTCCATTATCTATCTCGGCGAGGATCATTCCAGATTGGTTTGGTTTCATCACAGCAATGAGTGAGAGAAGACAAAAGTACAGGGTTGTCATTCATTTGGGTTACTGCAGATCAGATAGGTAGGTACACGTTTGTGGCTCTGGATCCACATATGAGCACCAGTGCAAGCGTGCCATCTGTCCCTCATCTTGATTGTCCCGTCAGATATCAAGAGGGATTGAGATGGGCCGAAGGCAGAATTTGTGCGCACAACTCAAGCTCGAAATTTTTTCATTACAGTTTTCTGCTGCAAAGTACCCATTGGCAAAATGCATGTAATGAGGGTGCACGCTCCCAGAGTGTTAATATGGACCGCTCAAAAACACCACCCTCCTTGGACGTCATCAGGCTGTGGGAGCGAGCAATGCATTATTCAAGCACAGACGAGCAAAGCTACATATTTTCAAAGTACTTCTTCACCACCATTTTCAGGACAAGTACTTCTCCACAATTTTCAAAAGTACTTTTTCCCCACGATTTTCAGAAGTACTTCCTCAGCATTTTCAGGAGAAGTGCTTATTCCCCACACGACTGGAACAAAAAGACCACCACCTCAGTGGAGAGAATCCAACAGGCAACCCTGTACTTTTAAAAGGTCAACCAGATCAACCCATTATCAGCTGTTGTCAAAATGCATTAATTACGACAGAAAATCTGATTGGGAACAAAACAAGATGCATATGTTTCAAAATCCATGCTCATACTCGTATGTTATGCCTAATGCCTCAGGAGGGCAGAGCAGAATGTCCCAGTGAAAATGGAAGAGGGAGAGAGGTACAGGGTGAAGAATGACAAGTGCAAGCTGTGCAAAAGCAAGGATGAGGACAAGCATGAAAAAAGATCTTGTAGGAAAATGAGGCGAAAAACTCGACACGGGGATTCATTAAAATTGCCCATAGAAAGGTTCAACAGGTGTGAATGCCCCAATGTGGGTGGACAGGAATGAACCGGCCTAAACATTAAACTCAGTAAAATGCACTTCAGATCCCGTCGTGGGAAATGTGGCTGGGGAGCAAAAAACGCTCTTTGGTTCCCGTCGCGGGAGAATGTGGCTGGAGGAAAAATGCTATTCGGGTCCCATCGCAGGAAAATATGGCTGGAGAGCAAAAAAGCTCTCCAGGTCCCGCCATGGGAGAATGTGGCTGCAGAGTAAAAAAGCTGTCCGGGTTCTGCCATGGGAAAACATGGCTGGAGAGCATAAAAAAGCTCTCCGGTTCCTGTCATGGGAAAATATGGCTGGAGAGCAAACAAGCTCTCCAGGTCACGCCGTGGGAAAATATGGCTGGAGAGCAAAAAAAGCTCTCCGAGTTCTGTCGTGGGAAAACATGGCTGGAGAGCAAAAAAAGCTCTCCGAGTTCTGTCGTGGGAAAACATGGCTGGAGAGCATAGCATGGCAAGCTCTCTGGGTCCTTTCATGGGAAAAAATGGCTGGAGAGCAAACAAGCTTTCCGGGTACCGTCACGGGAAAATATGGCTGGAAAGCAAAAAAAAGCTCTCCGGATCCCGTTGCGGGAAAATATGGCTGGAGTGAAAAAACTCTCCGGTATCCGCCGGAATCAGGCTCAAAATTTCATACTCCGTGACCCAAAATGACTTTTTTGCAACCCTGAGCCCAAGGTACCCTCTTGTCCCAGTTTCACTTGATTTGATGTAGATGGATCATGGAAGCCCTTTTCAAGACGAAAAACAGAACAGGAACCCAGTCTGTGAAAATATTGGACCACCCAGGCAGTGCTTATCTGTCTACATGCATGTCGATAATCTGGAGAGAATGCTTTTATTACGTCATCTCACAGATGTTGAACTTGAAATAAAAATTCAATGCACCAGCCAAATCACCCAGTGACAACTCCCAAACGGAATTGGAAATAACTTAGCAGAAAATTTTTGTAAAATAAAAATGAGCTCAAAAACATGGAGAAAGTCGGTTGGTCCCTTTCTTTCCATCTATTGGCTAAAGCCCATCGCAGTCAAGCTGTGAAATATACATCATGAAATATCATGTGAAATATCATGAAATATCCATGATCAACAGGATGATTCTTAAAGGTCATACGAACCGGTTCCTTTTACCTTTTACCTAAGGAGTTAAACTTTTTCAGGGCCATTCAGGTTGCCCATGGGTTGATATCATCGAACATAAAGCATTTCTGGAGAGCACTTTTCCCATGTTAAACAAAAGAGGAAAAAAGTCAGTGAAAAAATCCACTCCAACCCACCATTTCTAAGATAACTCCGATATTTTAAGATAACTAAAGATATATCTCCATTTCAAAGATGACTAAAGATATTTTGGGGGCCACATCTGCGAATTGGAGGGTCGGAGTTGTTATCATTGAATCCTCTCTTTAGCTTACCTTGCAGAACACACTTCCGTGTTTCAATTAAATCAATCCCCACAGGCACCCAATTAAGCCCATATCTCTGAAAATATGTGGTTGAACAACATTAATTTGTCATTGAAGAAGTTTGATTTCTATGGACACAAGGAACATGCTATCATATTGCCCCCTTTTAGAATCACCCTGGATAGTCAAAAAAGAAATTCCCGAACTGGGCCAGGAATTGGAAAAAAGCCAAAATCAGAGAGATGGGTTCGTTAAAGATTAACATGGCTACAACAGAGGACAGTCTGCAAAAAGAGGGAAGAATCACCCTCGCACACAAGCAAAAATAAAAAGAAAGCTAAAACAAAACAAGCACCAATATATAAAATGACAAAACACTGTCCAAAGAATGCACACATGCAAGTAGGCAGGCAAATGGGAATCAAACAGAAATCACTAGTCCAACAGAAAAGAAGGCACTAGTGTTGGCCGCAAGCAAGGGCGGAACCGCAATGGTCTCTGAGCTAAGTGGAAGATTCCAGTGGCGCACTGTGTTAAGGAAAACTTGAACTTTGACATCGCCCCATGAGACTAAGCTCGAGTGAAACTGTTTTGTTCTGATGCAGAAAAAGAGTTGTGATCATGCATTTTCATATAGCCTAGGTGTGCAAAGGTCGGAGGCAGAGTACATAATTCCTCATACGTCTGAAAACTGAGATACCCAGGGAACAAATCAGTGGTGTATGGTAGAACGTCTCCCAATCCCACACTGTGATGAATGAGGTTCAAATTGGCCAGCTCATGTGCCCAAATTTGCCAATGTGAAAGCATTGGGCAACATTTTTCAGTCCATACGTGTCTGTTGACAATTTTTGCAGACATTCGAAAAGCGTATGGCCTCCATGATGCCACTGGACACCATTACAGGAACAGAGATTTGCAAGGGTGCAAAGAAGCAACCAAACAATAAAAAATAATCCAGTGAGATTTTATAATTATCACCATTGCACCAACCCACACCGTGCAGTTCGCAAAACCGGATGCATGCAAAAGAGACAAGACAGGCAATTGTTCATTCTGATTTCTTTCTCCGAACCTGTGTGATGCCTCCCGATACCACTTCTTCCTCGCCGGAGTGCCTCCACCCTCGTTCGATGGAGTCGGGGATTGAGGTGCTGGCGATTCATTGTCGGCATTGGAGCTTATGCAGTTTATGATGGCAGTCTCCTT
Source organism: Sinentomon sp. SZTP_YWyxl (assembly GCA_030068105.1). Taxonomy (NCBI): domain Eukaryota; kingdom Metazoa; phylum Arthropoda; class Protura; order Sinentomata; family Sinentomidae; genus Sinentomon; species Sinentomon sp. SZTP_YWyxl. The sequence continues at coordinate 9,037 of JASGXE010008856.1, forward strand.
GTTTATACAGTTGAAACTCTCTGCCATAACAACATTGAAAAGTGTGTGGAGAAAAAATACAGGCCAAAAATACTGTGCAGTATAGGCTAGGCAAAACTGTAATACTCTTGATGACTATTCTTTAGGCCTGGGGAAAAACAATGGAAAACAAATTAAAAAAGTAACGGGATTAAGTATTAGTATTGCTAATGGGATAAGGTATAAGTACCTATCGAAAAAAATTCACAGGGGAGAAACAAGATTGAACAAATTACTATGGCACCTTCCTCGATAAAAAAAAATCCACAAACTTTTTGAAAATCAAAAATACTCAAATAAACACAGGGAGGAAGTAGCTTTGATTACAAAATTGAAAAACCTACCCAAACACACTCTTGGATTAGTGACTCTTGGATGGGTAGATCTTGGAGCTGCATGAGGGCACACCGTCGGAATTATTTCCACTCTTGACAATAGCACATACAGCTCATTCCACTTGAAGATATGAGCTGAGAATGCTTCACACTCTTCCATTTAAGTACATAGAAAACCTTTAATTTCTATGCCGAGAATGAAGTTTTCGACCGAGTTTTCATTGTTGAAAGAATTCTGAATTCACTCTGAGCACACTTGGGAGCATTCTTAGCTCATATCTTCAAGTGGAATGAGGAGTACCTATCTGAACTGCAATCTGTAATTTTGGCGAATCGATTGAAAAGCAAAGAAATAGAATAAGAACACCCAACCATTTTTATTTGTGTTTGTTTTTGTGTCTTTAGGTACTTGGGGTAAAATCTCCCCATGAGAAAATATCAACTTTTTCTGATGAAACGATTTTACGTAGAACAACACGTAGCACACTAGGCTACCATTTCAGAATTGCACTTGGGTAAATTCACAGAAATGCTGAACTATTCAGCGTGGACCGAAAAAACCAGGTCAGTCCGATTTTTCAAAGCTTGAAAATTTCCATGCAGAATTTGTTCAAGCAGATGATTTGTTGATTTAATGACCCTGAGCATCTTCAGATAAGAGAAAATGATCTGACATGTGAAGTCAGAATTGACAAACCGTCTGCTTGAACAAATTCTAGAAAGTTTTTTTAAACGTCTGTCCTGGTTTTTTTTGGGCCACACTGTAACTGTATTGTGATAAGACTCCACCTTTGGGTGAACAACCCCTTACCTCAGTGTGAAATTATGATCTGATCAAATAAACGAAAGATAAAATCTCAAAAGATCTCAAGGAATTTGAGAAGAGCAATGCAAGTTGCCAATTGCTGATATCAACCCCTCCTCTGACAACACCACGAGCAGCCTTCGTTCTGTCCAGTCACCAGGGTTTGGCAACCATAGTCAATACAGTGGATAGATTTGAGTCATGGAACTTTTATTTCTATGCACAATGACATTCATTTTGTGTAAATTCCCACTGTTTGCCAAATTAGCCATCAGGCTGATACTGGAATTAGTGGCAATGGAGACTATGGCTAGAAGGGACTTGTCTCATTCATGCCTGTCAAGACCCAACATTTTTTCCTTCAATGGAGTCAAAAAATCCTGAAAAGTTGGGATGCGACACGTTCACAGGGTCCCCACAACTTTCTGAAATGCCATGTCCCTGGCTTTTTGAATGGAGGTAGTCGGCTGTGGTGGCCACCTACATTTCATCCATGAGCTCATTTTTCCAGTCTAATTTCAGCACGGGAATATCAGAAAACATAATAAAATACTTGGAAAAAGACTGACAGCCAAATCCATTCGTTCAATTCGCTCACATTTGAAAACGACTAGCAGCGAAATCTGCATGCATTTGAACGAACGAAAGCATTTGGCTGTTAGTCATTTTCAAGTTCTGTTATGGTTTCTATCGTCCCTCATAATATGATCCATCACGATTTCCCAGGCTTTAAGTAGGTAGGCATATCTCGAGTATTCCCCGCCTTCCTCCTTTTTCTCTTTATTCGTCCAAGCTCTCTCTGACCAGCCCCCTCAAATAATTATCATTGGGGACACCAACTATCAACTTCCTCGATAAAAGCTAAAAATTTAGTTGCATGGGTGGATGAGACCAGTTGTTGGTCTCATGAATACTTGCCTAGAACTAGAATCCATATTGCTCCATCACCTTGTTGAAGATTGCACAAGGCAATCAAATCACAAAAGTTGAATAAAATCATGTGCAATTGATGGATTGCCGCCAATGCACAATAAAAATCATTGATCACCGTCACATCACCATCAGAGATGCTCCATCACCTTTGAGAGATTGCACAAGGCAATCAAATCACAAAAGTTGAACAAAATCATGTTCAGCGGATTGCCGCCAATGCACCATAAAAATCATTGATCACCGTCACATCACCATCAGAGATGCTCCATCACCTTTGAAGATTGCACAAGGCAATCAAATCACAAAAGTTGAACAAAATCATGTTCAGCGGATTGCCGCCAATGCACCATAAAAATCATTGATCACCGTCACATCACCATCAGAGATGCTCCATCACCTTTGAAGATTGCACAAGGCAATCAAATCACAAAAGTTGAATAAAATCATGTGCAATTGATGGATTGCCGCCAATGCACAATAAAAATCATTGATCACCGTCACATCACCATCAGAGATGCTCCATCACCTTTGAAGATTGCACAAGGCAATCAAATCACAAAAGTTGAACAAAATCATGTTCAGCGGATTGCCGCCAATGCACCATAAAAATCATTGATCACCGTCACATCACCATCAGAGATGCTCCATCACCTTTGAAGATTGCACAAGGCAATCAAATCACAAAAGTTGAATAAAATCATGTGCAATTGATGGATTGCCGCCAATGCACAATAAAAATCATTGATCACCGTCACATCACCATCAGAGATGCTCCATCACCTTTGAAGATTGCACAAGGCAATCAAATCACAAAAGTTGAACAAAATCATGTTCAGCGGATTGCCGCCAATGCACCATAAAAATCATTGATCACCGTCACATCACCATCAGAGATGCTCCATCACCTTTGAAGATTGCACAAGGCAATCAAATCACAAAAGTTGAATAAAATCATGTGCAATTGATGGATTGCCGCCAATGCACAATAAAAATCATTGATCACCGTCACATCACCATCAGAGATGCTCCATCACCTTTGAAGATTGCACAAGGCAATCAAATCACAAAAGTTGAACAAAATCATGTTCAGCGGATTGCCGCCAATGCACCATAAAAATCATTGATCACCGTCACATCACCATCAGAGATGCTCCATCACCTTTGAAGATTGCACAAGGCAATCAAATCACAAAAGTTGAATAAAATCATGTGCAATTGATGGATTGCCGCCAATGCACAATAAAAATCATTGATCACCGTCACATCACCATCAGAGATGCTCCATCACCTTTGAAGATTGCACAAGGCAATCAAATCACAAAAGTTGAACAAAATCATGTTCAGCGGATTGCCGCCAATGCACCATAAAAATCATTGATCACCGTCACATCACCATCAGAGATGCTCCATCACCTTTGAAGATTGCACAAGGCAATCAAATCACAAAAGTTGAACAAAATCATGTTCAGCGGATTGCCGCCAATGCACCATAAAAATCATTGATCACCGTCACATCACCATCAGAGATGCTCCATCACCTTTGAAGATTGCACAAGGCAATCAAATCACAAAAGTTGAATAAAATCATGTGCAATTGATGGATTGCCGCCAATGCACAATAAAAATCATTGATCACCGTCACATCACCATCAGAGATGCTCCATCACCTTTGAAGATTGCACAAGGCAATCAAATCACAAAAGTTGAACAAAATCATGTTCAGCGGGTTGCCGCCAATGCACCATAAAAATCATTGATCACCGTCACATCACCATCAGAGATGCTCCATCACCTTTGAAGATTGCACAAGGCAATCAAATCACAAAAGTTGAACAAAATCATGTTCAGCGGATTGCCGCCAATGCACCATAAAAATCATTGTTCACCGTCACATCACCATCAGAGATGCTCCATCACCTTTGAAGATTGCACAAGGCAATCAAATCACAAAAGTTGAACAAAATCATGTTCAGCGGATTGCCGCCAATGCACCATAAAAATCATTGATCACCGTCACATCACCATCAGAGATGCTCCATCACCTTTGAAGATTGCACAAGGCAATCAAATCACAAAAGTTGAACAAAATCATGTTCAGCGGATTGCCGCCAATGCACCATAAAAATCATTGATCACCGTCACATCACCATCAGAGATGCTCCATCACCTTTGAAGATTGCACAAGGCAATCAAATCACAAAAGTTGAACAAAATCATGTTCAGCGGATTGCCGCCAATGCACCATAAAAATCATTGTTCACCGTCACATCACCATCAGAGATGCTCCATCACCTTTGAAGATTGCACAAGGCAATCAAATCACAAAAGTTGAACAAAATCATGTTCAGCGGATTGCCGCCAATGCACCATAAAAATCATTGATCACCGTCACATCACCATCAGAGATGCTCCATCACCTTTGAAGATTGCACAAGGCAATCAAATCACAAAAGTTGAACAAAATCATGTTCAGCGGATTGCCGCCAATGCACCATAAAAATCATTGATCACCGTCACATCACCATCAGAGATGCGGAATACTGAGTTGAATACTTCTCAAAGGAGGACAGAAGCTGCAAATTGCTGGCCAGTTTTACCTGCTTATTTCAGCGTTCGTGACGTCAGCGCAATAGCTGAGGGCTGCGTGTAACACTGGCGACCATTGCATCCACAGTGACGTCACACACCAGCAAAAGCTGTCAAATGAAATAATGAAAAGGATCCGACAGAGTGTTTGTCCAAATCGAATATTGCTCTGCACAACTGTGACATTGTCTATTCCCTAATTGCGGAAGAAACATTGCAGGTGTTAGGTGGCATCAAGTCGACAGTAGCCATTTTTGTTTGGGCAGAGAAGAATAGGTATTCCTGCCAATACTTAGTTTAAAAAAATAGTTAGTGTTTCATTGTCAGTAAACAGCTGTTTTGGCTATTAATTTGCAGAGGACATTCAAGGCAAATGTGGGTTAACTGTAAACTTTGGGTCGGTGACTTGATCAGCCTCGGGTTAACTTTGCCTCGATGTGCAAATAAAAAATTATCCTCGATCTCCCGTTAATACGAGTAAATCGAATGTATGTACCTGCCCTATCTGACGCTGTTTCGTGACCAAACTTTTAAATTTGTTCCCAAGATGCAATGCTGAACCGAGGGTGATGAAACCACTGTGAAGATTGCAGGCACATAAAATTCATCACTGGAGGCCCGCTTTAGTTACGTATTGACTCACCCATGTGCAAGGGGGATCAGCTTTCAACAATGACAAACAGGACATCTCCCACCAATGACGCATTCACCGGACACCTTCAAAGGAAAGCACTGTACCTGCACCCATTTCAGCTGAATAAAGGTTTTGATCTTTTTGCTAGATGTTTCATTTTGCAGGTTTTACAATCATTTTTAACAGAAAAATATTTCTTGGCATTGGTTGCAACTGTTTATCAAACTACGGCCCTTCGTATCCCTCACACAAGCCCCAATGTGCTCAACCTGACATCAGAAAAGTGTTCAAATGACACCAAGCATGGGCATTTGTCAGAGCTCAAATCGTTGAATGTATTGCCTCCAACACCACATTATGTGATTGTGAGCATCATTATTGCACTCGGGAAAAGCAGTGCCTGCCTATGAATTCCAAAGATAGAAGAAAAAAAAAGGACAAATTATTACATGAATTGTAACAAAGCTGTTTTTTTTAATATAATCTGAAAGACTAATACAAATACAACGCAACGACTCAAGCAGGTGGGAGCTTGAATCCCATGATATCTGCAGTGTCTGCCACAGTCCGTTCCCCTTTGCCGCTAAATTCGGCTTTCAGCTCGGACAGTCTACGAGAACCTTGCAAGTAGGTTTTGTAAGTTTCTGCAAGGTACACCATCTCACGGTGAGCACGGCATAACTGCAAGTCGGTGGTCTGATTCTTTCGAAAGAGTGACAACACATAAGATGCGGCGGCATTCTCCCTCATGCGGCCGCTGGAAGGTGCCGCATTGCACCTCAGCTCACTGAGAATCATCCGCAAGAGAACAACAGTTTCTGACGGCATTATCAACTTTTTTTGTTTGCTGCTCAATTTAGAACCGTTCCGCACTTGGTTAGGTAGGTATGTGTTGTCAATTCACAGTCTCGTCCACCTTTGAGGAGCTGTAAGCAGGTTCTGGACCACGATTCCAGATATCGTCTGCTTGCCCTTTTGCAAGCTCAAGGTCAAAGTAATGAATGTTTATGTCGTTAAAAGAGTCGTAGTGGTCCGAACTCCTTGGCTTCACCTCCACAACAAACTTCGACGCATGCAAGATGAACTGGAAGCGACTCTTCAGCGTTCTCTCCAAAGAATCGCAAACAATTTTAGATATGCTGTTTCCAAAAATCACTACGTTGTTACACAATGTCTCCGCATTCCAATTTTCCCACAGGATGTTGTTCAGCAATGCCTTCGAACAGTGTGGCAGAAAGAATAGAGTCTTTCCAGTGGCAGCGTACTTCCCTTCCTTGTTGATAGATCCAACTTTGAAACCAAGGGAATCACGCAAAACTTCGATTTCTACCTCACTGAAAACCGGATCATAAACTTCGACGGGGCACTGATATTTTTCTCCAAGCAGTACCAGCAGAGACAGCTGATTCGATGATCGGTAGCTTGTTGAGAAGGGGCCAAGGCCAAGGCAGACGATGCCACAGAAGTTGTCCAAATTACCAGCAGATGACCCGTGGAACAGCGATTGGAAATAATTGCCGACTGACAACTTGCAAAATTGCAATTTTCTGAAACAAATAAAGATGTGGCATGTCATATTCATTGGAAATGAATTTATCATATCTCATTAATATGCAAAAAATTATACCTCACACATGTCATGTCCCATAAAGAAGGAAAGGCAGCATGGTGTTAAAGAAGTGAAGAAAAGTTACATCCTCCTGACCCCATGAATAACCCCTTAACCTTTTTTGCCA
>JASGXE010008857.1:0-18034 GCA_030068105.1 Sinentomon sp. SZTP_YWyxl
TTGTTCTTCCAACTTAATTGCCTTAACCAGATCGATAGTCTGAAAAAATATGGAGGACATTACGCTTTTCATTACACGCTGTTTCTTCGGTGTCGTCGATGTTGAGTCATTTTCATGGATCCACATCCGACTTTGCTGGCATGTTGGGACGTCCTAAATTGGGATGTATGTCTCAACGCCTGTGACAATTCTTGAAATGATGTGATGGCCGCCCGCCTTGGCCATTCTCAGGGTTTGCTGGCTGCTTCGTTCTCGCTCAGCCTATTGGATCTGCGTTAACTTTTGCGGCACCCATCGACAAACGTCTTTCTTCCTGTGCAATTCCTGATGGGGGATTTTTGCCACTGCTGCAGATCCAATCCCCAATGATTCCTCATTCATTGCAAACGTGTATTTCGAATCATCCGTTACCGTACGTTTCACTGCAGCAACACTTTCCTCGTAAACAGCTGTTCTGAGACACCCTGTACGTCCTTCATCAGAAAGAGAATCACGCCGCCTTCTAAATTATGAAAACAACTGTAGATGGTCGCTCGAGAAGGTCTCTCTCCGCCGAAAGCAAACTCCAGTCTTTCTTTGCACTAATCAACATTTAAACCACACTTAAAGTCATAGTGAAGCAATGTCCTGAAATGCTCTGAAGCAAGCTCAACTTCTAAGCCACAAAATGGAAAGAAGAAACTGTTTTTATTGTGACAGTACAAAAGCCTGATTGTAAATTTTCTGTTCCAAGATCTTGAAAAACATCAAAGTTCGTAACCCCAACAAGACCCGGTTTTTCAGAAAACAAACTTCCGCATATCTCAAAACTTTCAGAGTGACCTTCGTACCTCAGTATCAGCGGAGAGATCATGACGGGGGTAACGCGAGGTAATTTTTTTACATTGGAGCAGATGGCAAAAATTTACCTCGCAGCTCGGAGTTAGCGTTACCCCCGTCATGATCTCTCCGCCATATAATGCAAAAACGGCGGTTGACTTTTGTGGTTGATCACATTTCGAAGATTAATAATTTAAACCTTTTCAACCAAAAAGTTAATAATTGCGTACAACTCTGTAATCAAATTTATCCCACTGGATTTTTATGTTTTAAAAAAATGAGCACACATCACCTCGGCTGCGCGATGTGGCTGGCTCAGCTTGAATGCGCATCAAGGCTCATGAAATATTGTTCTTCCTGGTCAAGCTGCAAAAGTGATAAGCTTTTGTTAAGCGTGTGGCCCATGTTGCTTGTAATTTTGATTCCGCTTCAGGATGAAAACCCACGTCATTCCGACGCTGTTTTAAGCCTTGAATGAATCACTTTAAGCAATTGTGAATTTTATTGTGAATCCCCATTGATTATTACACATGTTATAGTGAATCATCCAGTCAAACTTACATATACCAAGCCAATCCGGAAGACCCCTTCCTTCATTGTTGCACATGTAACAGTGATTCCCCAATCAACGTTACGCTGAATCTCATTATTGAGTACGATCAACTCAGTCATCCTTTGGAATATATCAGTGAATCCGTAGCTATTGTTGAGTGTGTTGTCCTGAATATCCCGACATTCTTGATGGCCAATAGTGACTTCACCAGTCAATTTTGCGAAAGACTTTCTGAACCCCAAATTCTTTATTTTATGTACACTTTATTTTATGTATTTTGTTTTACGTACACATCCCGAGTCCCTCGTCATCCTTTCAATGTAAAAGTAAAAAAGCGAATAAACATACACACCACAAGGTGATGCAGCGTTTGAGCATGCCCAAATTCCAATGCACCTTCTCGTAAAGGACCACAGGGTGAATAAACATGAAGCGTTCCTTTTGCAGTCACTGGGTCAGAACTGAAAAAGTGTGTGTGCAGCTGAATGGAAGTCTACTCGTAAATGCTTTACCACGCAATATCAAGGATAGAATGCAAATTCTGATAGATCTGACATTTTGAACAACAGGCCAGAACTGAAAAAGGAAGATCTGCAAACGAATAGGAGTCGAAAAGCGTCGCCACAATCGCACGGTTAGACCCTGGTTAGACTGCAAATTATGATAGAAGTCAGGTTCATAAAGCCAGAACGTAAAAAAAGAGGATCTGCAGATGAAATTGAAGTTGAAAGTCATGGCTGCGATGGCAAATACGAGGCTGCAAATTATGATGGACCATGCGGCCCATGACTTGGACAATTTCATGATCAACTTTGCGCAATTTTGATGCAGCAACTGATCCAGTGTGCAAAATAGGCAAAAGGACACGTGCTACTTGCTTTAAATGCACATTTTGTCCAAGTATTGAAAAGGAGTAACATGCCAGGAAGTGTATCCATTGTTATTTTCACAACCGGATCGAGTGTGGCAGGTAAAAATCTCACCCAACCTCGGCACTCAAACGACAATCTGAGAATTGCGGTTCTGAATTTGTTCTGCTGATAAAATAAAAAAATCATAAATCTATTGGGACATGGCCTTGGCTTTCCAATCAGTTAAGTTGTCAACAGGCATCTCTTGTGCTGAAACTTCAGCATACGGATATTGTTGTAAAGCCGGGCAAAAAGCAAATCACGGTGTGACATAATTCGCCGTATGAATGCATCATTGTTTATCTCATCAGGCCTGTTACAATCATAACCATTCAAGCCGAATTCGGCTGCCTGCTCAGTGTGCCCGTCTACGTGTCTATTGTTGAGCATTGTGCCCATGGCATGGTAATGGGAGAATGTATGTGGCCTTATAATTGTCGACACAAGGTGTTCTTGACAATGACACACTTTGTTTTTGGCCTCTCAACAGGCGGAGCGTTTGGAAAATTGAATATTTCCCCACTGTCCATGAACATTCGGGTGAAAAATACCGATCACTTGAACTTCATCCATGTACGAGTAGCCTCCTCACGGTTAATAACCCGACTACCCGTTGATCACATAGACTGAAGGTATTCATTCAGGCAGTTTTGGTACGGGCATACCTGGCTTGACTTCAAATGTCTTGACTCACCACGAACTAATTGATTATTATACCAGTACGGATAACAGGAAAATCAAACAGGCAAGATCTTGGGAAGCACCGAAAAAAAAAACCCCGAAAAAATCGAAAATTGATCCGATGGTAAGAGCCTCCAGCCACAGAGGATCCTACCCCGAAACTACCATACAAATTTCTCTTCGTCGTGGATCACTGCAACTGTCCTGCACCCCATACAATCAAGACTCGTCTGGATGCAAAAGTGTTCAAGATCCTAAAATTTGTACCATCGGAAATGTCGAAGGGAGAGGTGACTGCGGACAAAAGCCATGTGAAATGTACACATCCCATCTTGAAGCCATTGAGACCGAATTGCGACTCATGGTCAAAGGACAATTTTTTTGAATCTCAACAGAAATTTGCTCTTTATCATTCCAACTTTTGAAAATCTGCCCAGCCTAAGGAGCTGTCTATTGGCCCTGACTTTGGACTGGTTATTTCCCAACGACTTCGAAAGGGCGGATGGTCAGATGATGAAGTCAGAAATTGAAAACCAACCTCCATCATGTGTCATGGATTGTCTTTGAGGTTGCGAGGAGCATAAGAGTCCAATTGTGCTTCAATGAGCTTAAAACTCTAATGCTCGTTACACTGGATGTTTATGGGACATGGAGCGGGATTTTGGGGGTCTGGTGTCAGGTCGTCACGACTTATTTTTCGAGATGGCTTACCGGCAGGAGAGGTGTTCGGATATTGATTTTGTAGCACTGGCAAAATACAGGGGCGCGTTCATCATAACCCCAAGACCGAAAAATGCAAGCTCTTGGCTTTAACTGATTTGCTCTTTCGATAAATTTACATGGATTTCAATGGCATCATTTCTTGGTTCTGACATCAATGATCATGGGTGCTTTGGAGTCATTGGACGGCTCCAATCCCAAAAATTAGAAAGGCTAATTTCATCATGATCAAATTCAACGCCAACTTCTCTTGGCTTTCCAAAACTTCAAGGCCATCTACAGCACCATCTTATTGGTATGGCAACATATGGGTTGATGGCGGTAATATTGGGAGGCCTCTATAGGTCCCTCTCCTATTCAACTTCCTTGCAGTGACCACAAAACAAAGCCTATAGCAACGCATTCATCGACCTGTGCACAGTTGGGATTTATTCAGTTGGGGCCTTGCTCCATCGGCTCTGGAAATCTAATAATGTTTTGGGATATTGATAGCGTTCGGCATTGTGAACGGAAACTGACTGCGGTTTGGCCACCGCATGTGGGCATCAGCTGCGCATTCAATAAACCACTTTTTTCAAACTTTTTCGCTTGTCAGTCCATCAGGAAATGGCATGACAAACTTGCTTGATGTGATCATCGGCAGCCCCCTCCACTTCGATCGACTTCATGTCTGTTATTTTTGCATTGTGTCGTTGTGGACTCCAGTTTCAAACCAATTTCGAGTATCAATGTGAAAAGGCAAAACTACGCAATCTGACCATACCTGTGGAATTTCGCAAATGTGTGTCAATTCGTCTATTTTTCAAGAAGAAATACCAATGTCGGTGTAACAAAAACGTACGTTCTGCCGCAACCTTCTGATTCGCGCTGCATCCATTGGGTGACACAAAAGTCTTCCCAAACGAGAATCGCGTTTTCCTCGCGGTGGAACATTGGTATGTGGAAACGCGTCCATTTGGGACGTTTTCTCAGCCTTCTTTGAGGGACATCAAGCTGCGTTTGGCAACAAGCAATGGACGGTCACCAACCTGTATGTTGACAACAATCAATCGGCAGTGAGGTTGGGGCTTAGGTTAGCTTCACTGAAATTAAAAAGGGTGCAACTTTACTCTAAAAAAGCGTGTTTTTATTTGTCCACCCAGCATCACCCTTTTTATTGTAAATTTATACTAGTGTCGTGTAAAAATACACCTTTAAAAGTTTCTCCCGTCTGGGATTCGAACCTACGATTTCATCCAGTCTTCTGATTATGAGCCCATCGCTCTACCGACTGAGCCAACATTGCAATTGAAAAAAGTCGTCTTATTTCTCCTTTTAAGTTGAGTTCGAACACTGAAAATAAAAAGGGTGTAATTTTACTCTAAAAATGGTGTTGGATTGGAACTGACCGCACACTGACCGCACCAAATCTTTTTTCCATTGAACAATCATTGCTGGTGTCATTTTACACCCATGAACAACTGGGGTGTTAATTTACACTTTTCGCCTTATAATACACCGAAAATGGTGTAAATTTAAGCCATCGTACGCATTGATTCGGTTACCACACCCTTTATGGTGTATTTATACACCCTTTTATGCTGAACTTTCATTTTACACCATTTTTTGTGTTTATTTACACTGATTTATTTTCAGTGTTTTGTTATAGCTAAAATTAACAAATAATTAAAAGAAAAGTAAAGCCACATCCTGGAAGTTTCATACAACTTTGCAATCAGTATAGTTGCACCAAATGCAGCTATACTGAATGCAAAGTTTAACTTTTCCATTTTGGGTCTCCACCATACACTGTCAAGGATACTTTCAGTTGCCAGCGATCGAATGTCCCATGGCTTTGCAACATACGTTTCGCAGCTGATCATATTTTCGTTGGAATGTTGTAGCACAAGGACTGGAAGGTCACAGGCCAAAGTGATAGACAGGCGACCCAAACGAAATGCTCAAATGCTGATTTTGCGAAAGCACTTGAGAAGAAGCTGCTGCACCTCGTCCGTTCCTAGGCATTTCTTGGCTGAAATGGCTGATGGGTGATGGCCTGAATGGACTGATCGCCCCGGCCGGAGAACCTTCATCGCATGGCAATGCAGAATTTTGGACCATTATGTGAAACTGTGCCGAATCAAATGCACCATTTATTTTCTTGACATGATTTCGCCGTTTTTTGGTCCAGTGTGAAAAATTAAGTGAAAGCGTAGTTGCCGTTTTTTGTGTCTCCGTCACATCCGAGGGATTCCACCGCATCTCACGATGTGATTGCGGTAAGCCGCGTGCCAATCGCCACCCGCGCTGTTCGAATACCTGCTGCGGCATTGTACCGAATTTTATTTTTTGGCAGCGGGTTAAAATCGTTTGTCTCTGCATTTCGCACGTTTTGCTATTGCTTTGTGTCTGTGAAGGCCGTACAAACCAGTATTGGACGAATGCACACACAATACTTAGTCTGCATTCAAGTCTTTGGTTCAAATATATCACAGCGGTTTTTGCTCTAAACCAATACCGACAGGTTGGTCCAATGTGTTTTTACCACAGCCAATTTTTTGGCAAACTGCCAAGGAAGCGACAGTGCTTTGGATCCAACAACATTTTTCCCAGAAATATTTTCAAAATTTCAGTAATGGATTTAATTTTCAAAGGAGGCACTTTTGGCGGTTGCTCTTTTTGGTCGCATGTCCGATATTCACTGGGTGGGCCAGGGAATTTCTATTGCTCTTCCAACAGCCGCTCCTGTATTTATCAAAAGCTTCAGCCAAATACGCTGATATGGATTGAGTGAAAACTATTCACCACACCACCAAACCACTGCAAAAAGACATTGCAATTCATTTTTGACAGGGCATTTGAAAACTAACAAATGTGTCGTCTGCTCGAAAGTGGTTCTCCCATGTGTCTCAGCTATGATTATCGCAATGTATCGAACTTTGATCAAAGCAATCCTTTTCTGAAAGTTTTACCTTCTTAAAGGGCACCGCTGGGATGCATAAAACAGTAAAAAACTGCTTGGACTGAAGATAATTTGACATCATCGCTTTTGATATCATCGCATCTGACATTACCAGGCGAACTCGAAAGGAAATTACGCGCGAGATAATCAAGGGAGGCGAAGCATAGATCGACTTCAATCATGAGGGAGCTATCTTGGAGAAACCAAAGGCGAATGTGATCCCAACCGAAAGAAATTCCACGACTGCGATGCTATTATAACGTGGCCTGTGATTGCCTGACCATGAAAAAATTGTGACCGTTCAGATTTCGGCAAAAACTCGAACATATGATGCAGAAATTGAAGATCCTGTTTTGTTACCGAGGTCAAAATCTGACACCTCTAGAACGCTTTGTTAAAATCTGGCGCTTTAATTTTTACCGCCTGCATAAGAATAAAAAGAAAAACAAACTTTCGGAAGCAACAGTTTCGTAAATGGGAAAAACACATGTTTGAGTAGCGAATTTCTAAATTCCAAACAAATCGCATGAATTTCGAACAATCAGGTGCTTACCCAAATTAAAACCGCGTTTACGACATCTAAAGCTAACCTAACCTAACCTAACCTAACCTAACCGAACCCAACCTTTCCTCTTCCTGGTGTCAACAACTGCCACTGGTGTCACAAATCATTTCGGTATTTTAAAAAACAAAAATCTAAAATTTTTACCCCAAGTAGGATTCGAACCACCACCACGGGTACCACCGCAGCGGCAGCAGGCTGTCTAGCCACTCGGCCACAGAGGCTGCTGCTGGAAATCGCTTCGGAAAGGTGTATTCATGAAACTGTTTTAACAATTGCGTCAATACGATTTTGCTCGCATCGGATTGGTCGAAATTCATGCGATTTGTTTGGAATTTGGAAATTGGCGTATGGGAACGTTAATTCCTTTCCCATTTCACCAAGAGATAACTCGCCTCAACGCTCAAAATTTAGACACCCTGCGTGGTTCGATTTCTTCTGCAGACTTCATTTTAATTGTTGTTCTCCAATTTGCAGTCAGTCTCATCGATACAGTTAAACAGAAAGCAGCCAGGTAATAAACCACACCTGTCGGCCGCTAAACGTTTTGCACATCGTCGTGCTTTACCGAAATTGGCAAGCCCTTGCGAGATCATGCGTGTGTTCCACAGCCTCTCCTTGCCCACCGGAGAGTGCCCCCACCGGAGCGTGCCCCGATCGATGAGACTGAGGCAGCCTTGTCGTCACATGGCACCGCAAACAGCCGGCGATAGCGGTTTCACTTACGCAATTATTTTCACCGCATCGATGATGGAAGAATGACACGGCGATGTCTCAGGCAATCAGATCGTACATGAGCTCAGTTTCGATTCAGAGAGGAAGTCAGCTCGCAGGCAGCGACTTTTATTTCTACATGATTTCGTGCATGAAACGAAAATATACTGCATCACTCATCCGAAAGATTTTGATCACCTACAGTCGCAACGCTAGCAGAATTCCGGCCGCTGGACTCTTTGCACCTGATCACGGAAAATGTGAATGAGATGTCGTTGACATAAGTTGGACTTCTGGAGAAATTGTGCCGGACTAGGATGCCCCGCTTCTACATCCTGGTCGCTGACATCTCAATGTCCTGTTTCTTGGTCAGTGGAAGGTGTGCCGTTGAATTTGGACCTCCTGGAAGATGAAACTCCACCATCATCCACAATAGATGCCTAAAACACGATGGAACGATTGCGTAACCTTCTATCCAGTATCGCGGTTTGCATCTCTGTGCTATTGTTCACAGCTACACCGTACCGGACAATAGCTGTGGAATCACCTGCTCTCGTCGTGACGTCAGCTCCCTCCTTTGGCATCCAAAACAACCCAGCCATTGACAAACTGAACCGCTACTTGGAATCAACTTCAACAACTTTCGTCCCTTATCGTTACGTTATCGAAAGGGACATTCAGCACAAGGTCACACGCATGCCTCGACCTTTGACCTTGAGCACCGCCGGAAGCAGGAAGTATTTCAAACCCCACCCACCGAGTGTTCCCTTCAAGGCTGACGCTACAGGTGGTTACGCAGGTGGAATTAGAAACCAGAGTCCGGCAGGTAATTCCCCGCAACAAGGCCAACATGGTTGGGTATCTGACACCGAGGAGTCCAGGGACGCTGAGCAGAGCAATAGAATCGACGATGAAGGAAGCGAGGGCGAAGATGACCTTGACGAGGAGAGGGAGAATCGTGGACGCCTGAGGGAGGTCGTCAAGATCAGAAAGGTCTCCGAGGTCATGGTCGAGGAAGGGTTCGAGGAAAGGGAATACGACCACAAGAGCCTGGAAACGAAGCACAAGTACCACGAGGATTACGAGGAAAAGAGTCACAACGACCTTCGTTCCGACGCTTCTCAAGGTCAAAAGGGTCCTGATATCGTTTCAGCACCGGCAAACAACAGGAACGACTCAGGAACCTTCAGCCGAAAAATAGACGAAAGCGGAGAGGGAAGCACCGCCCCGGAACGAGCTTAGAGGTCAGTCCATCATCCCGCTTCCATCCGACAATAGGGCGCGGCCAGTTTGACGACAGTCCTGGAGCTAATGACTCGCACGAAACCGCAGCCAGCGGTAACACCCTCTCTGCCTTGAGGTACAGCAACTCTAGAACCCCAACAGTTGACCCGTTAACTGGATCATACAGCATCGAAGAAGAGGAACCCGATTTAAAGTGTCCCCCTCTGGTGAATCCACCTGATTCCGACGAGGATGTATCCGGACCGCGGATAAAGCGAAGGCGACGTCTGGGTGGCCTCGGCGATAAACTGCTCTGCATGAAGAGAAGGATGTTCGGAAGAAATCCTTTGGATAACCCACTATTCTCGGAAAGTTTCGCTCACGGAAACCGGCACGATCCCCAGGGTTTTCGTCGCGATATTGTGACATTGGTCCGGGAAGTATGGGCATCCGATACTGGCAGGGACGACTCAGGTGAGCAGGCAAATATGAACCACAGTGAACGTTATAATCGGGGAAACGACACATCGAGTAGCAGCACCGTAACAAACAGTGTTCGTCTGGAGCCGTCGCGCCCCAGAAAGCCAAAGCTGCTCTCGGAGATCCGTTTCAGCGGGTCGATTGCAGTTCCGCAGGATTCTGCGAAAGACGTGCTCTCTAGATTCATGGAGTTTCACTCCAAATTCGACCCTGCGTGGGTCGCAAACTCTAGCGACAATCTGACCGACTTGAGGTCGACGGGTGGAGGAGGATTTAGACCAACTCAGTTTTCCGCATCTGTCATCAAAAGACATTGAAATGAAGCTATTGCAGCAAAACCACTGCAGAGCGATCATCACTTAAGATCATCGTGAGACCACAACGATGACAGATCACAGAAGCTTTCTCATCCATGCATGTGATCAGAGACATCAACGGTCTGAACAACGTTTTACAACCAAGTAGACCGATGAGTTTCCGCGAGTGAAAGGAATCTTCTGGACATGTTCAGGCCGTGGCGCATGAATGCACTTGGCCAACTTCTAAACGACTTTCGCCTGGGTTGCTCCGAATTCGTGTTGTTTCCATCGCCGAATTTTTTTTTTGCAAAAAACCTTATTTCATGGGCTGTGTTCCTAAATGAAGATTAAAACAATTATCCGGTCGTGATTACAAAATTCGATTTTCCATACAAAATTAAACTGATCAAGACGCTAATCCTTGTTAGCGGGAGAGATTAATTCTATAAGTGGATTTTTTACTGTTATGTTGAATGAAACGACCTTGCACTATCGCAAAACAACAAAATATCTGCGTGAGAAACTGCTGGTTAAGTGTGAATGAACGACACGGCCATATTAGCAGATTGAACATTTGCAAAGGTTCGTGTTCTCGTCTTGAACAGCAAATTCGAACAATGTAACAGTTATAAATGATCGGGGGACTGGGATAGAACGGACTGAGGCAGAAGTGGACTGAGGCAGAAGTAGACTGAGGCAGAAGTGGACAAAGGAGGGAGTTTTGGAGGAGGTTTTTGCATGGAGGTGGTAGCTAACACCTGTCTTAACTTAACTTAACCTAACCTGACCTAACCTAACCAGGAGAAATTAAAGAAATCGGCCTCCAAAAATGCAAAAATTCCCCTAAGTCCATTTCTGCCTCAGTCCAGTTCTGCCCCAGTCACCAGTCACCTGTAAAGGACTTGTTCCACGCAAGTGAAATAGGTCAACTCGCGGAGGTAATTTTTCAATTTGGCCTCGCGATTCAGGTCAAGTTATTTCTCAATTATTAAATCCAACAACACCTGACAACCTGCCGACTCTAACCGCCAAATGTTTGTTGCCAACCTGCTGTTTGGCGTCCGGCTATTGATTGTTATCAACCTATCGTTTGCTGTCCGCCTATAAACAGCAAATCACGTCAGCGAACCTGATCTACTCCACATGTTGACGCAGGTCTTTGGAACTGTGTCCCGAAAAATGTCTCCCAAATTATACTTCCTGCTTGCAGGGCCCATTTCGAGTACAAAATATGAGTTGAAAAATCTCCACCAATCAAAGCTGTCGAATTGGCAGAACTCGCAGAACAGTAAAATCGATTTTTGGCAAAATTTCGTTGTTTAAAATCCAAATTTTAAATGGCGGGAAAAGTAGAGAACCCAAAGCAGAAATTAAAGCTCTGAAATAGAAAGATATTGATTTGTTGTGAGAAAAGCGCAATTATTTAAGACCGCCGGAAAAATCAGACTGATTTTTGTACGCCCGGTTTGGAGCTTTAAGAAAATGGGTTCCACGTGGAATGGGTACCGACATTTTGTTTTTTCTTCTTTTTTTAAGAAATTGTGTGCCTGCATGCAAAAGCGCTTTTCACATAAAGCGTTATTTCAAGACGTATTTTCGAAACGTTGTGTGGCACAGTGGCATCAAGTTTTATTCGCTCTGTGCATGCAACAAACACTGTCTGGCAGAAAACACTTTTCTCGAGTGACAAATAATCTTTTACCTTCGCCAATGCACACTTTATGGGTAATATTCTCACACATTCATTCTCAGCTCCTGCGTGAAAATGTTAATTTCACGTCAGGAAATAAACATTTTCATTTTGTTTCAAAACCGACGACAATATATCACTTATAATGCGGAAAAGTGATAGATATATTGAGAGTTTTCCCGACAGTTTCCCTCCTAGAGTTTTTGGCTCTTTTGGTGATCATGCCAAGTTGAGTATTTGGATTGATGGGTCAGTGTGTGTTTTTTCAACGATTATTCTTCCTCGTATTTACTCATATTGATCGGTGTGTATTATAGTTGCAGGATGGCTGCAGGGATTGCATGGTCCACAGTCTACGCTGCAAAGCAACATTCGCAATGATGTCTTAAGGTCGCTCAATCCGTAATAAAACTGCAACAACGCGTGCAAAAATGTGCTAAGCATCCCCAATACAGCAATTCAGTATGAACTTGCTGGCTGGGGCATTCTCTTTTCCCTTGCTTGTCAAGACAATAACCTCCCTTCTCTGCCAGGAAGGGAACAAGAGTTGAAAATCCCACTTGACGACGTTGAAAAACCGACTTAACCGCATCCCAGTTTTTGTCGTACATGCATCGGAAAATTCGCACGAAATCCAACAAGAAAACGCCGGACTAAACGACCACCCTCATTCAGCATGAGAACAGCTTGCCTGCTGGGGTTTAACCTGAGTTGGTATTGCCTGAGCAAAAAGCGTGGACGGTCTGTCGCAAGGCCACGTATGTGGCCTCCAACTTTGTTGCTCCCTTGAACCGCGTGGCAGGTGAGACAGACCGTCCATGATTTTTGCTCAGTTTGATGACACTTTGTCGATGATTTTGGCTGTGGGTGTCGGGCATTCTGTCGCTGGAGAGTCGCCAGATGTCAGCCGGACGCAGCAGCTAAATGTACGCGGTTGCCATACGTCAGTAGTCAAACGTGTAAACAGCGTCCTGATATCCGACGCGGCCAAACGTCAGCGGCGGTTTGCTAATTACGAATAGCTCATTTTGAAAAGTTTTGGTGTGATTGGTCACAAAAGGTTGAACGTCTTTTTTAGGTGTGCTTCACATTTCTGAGGGGTTCGCCCTGAAAATATACTCAGACATTCAAAATACCCGGACCATGGGAGATTTTTGCCAGACTTTTGAAGCACGGGGCAATGCTATTCCCCATCTGGTAAACGCTGCTGAATGCATTCCTTCAGGTAATGTGTTTTACGGCGCATGAAAAATGAGGAATTACATCGCCCCGTGCATCAAAACTCTGAAAAGATCGCCTATGGCCCGGGTATTCAGAATGGCTCCGTATTTCTATTCCAATGTCCACATCCTCCGCCGCAAAGTGTTGCAACCACATGCGACCTGATGTTTACCGCAATCACATCTCCTGCTCTCCGTTGCATGGGCCAGAACAAATTGAAGAAAAAATATTATCCACAGCACGGATATTCGAAGGAAAAATTCCATGGCATTCAGAGAGGCCCATTTCGCTGCATCAACAATATTTTCATCCAGGAAAATGTCACTGATAAGTTACCCCTAACTAATTCCTAGCATATGCAACATTTGCTTTTTCTTGTTGCACCCATTGCAGCGCCGATTGTTTGCCAGGGGCACCGCTTCTTCAGAGCGCGCAATCCTCTGCTGGGGGCAAAGCGATAACCGAATGGTTTTGGCATCAGTTATATAGCAGGCATTGCTTGATGGCATGCGCAAGACGAACTCTCAATGCATACCGATACATGATTCTACTTTTATTGGCTTTTACACATGAACCGCTGGTCGCTGCAGAGTCGCTGCCTTGACCCAACAATGGGCAAAAACGTTCATTCAAAATTTTGATAATCAGTGGCGGATCGAATAGCAGACAAAAATCTCATTGTTTCAAAAAAATGCAACGAATAATGGTTGAGCTCGATCGTTGAAAAAGCTACATTGCAAGAAAAACAGTGGCATCTGCTGCCACTTCGTAGCCACTTGCAGACGTCATTTCAGTTTGTGAGCGAACAGCTTCTGTTGCCATATAAAGACCCAAGGGCTGCGAAAACCGCTATATTGTGTTGAGGGGTAGTTCAGTTGACAGCGTGGCAGTCTTCGGTGTCGCAACCAAAAAAACACGTCCCTTTGGGAGTCTGAGATGGCCCACTATGACTGCATAAATATGTTATATCGCAGCCCTGTTTTCGCATGTTGATTCCTTATGACTAGCTGAAGACAAAGCATTCTGAGAACAAATTTGCGCTGACCAACAAGTGTGAAGATATGACCAGGACCTCCTAAATCCGCTAAAGTAGATGCTGTGCATTATCGGTGTGTGATATCCGCAAATGGGCGTCCCAAAAAGAACCAGCATATTTTGGAGAGTTTTATGGGACATTCAGTTTACTTTCAATTCCCAGTAGGACTCATAAAGGCATATTTTACTGACTTTTTGGGAATTGCATCAGGAAAATGGGAGGTAGCACATTTTGACGCTGAATTGTTTTGTTCTTGGCTTGTTCTGAGTAAACAGAGATGACCTGCTACGCGGCCCCCGTTTTGGTCCATTTTGGGACGTGCAGGAGCCATACCCTGGGGAATGGAGAGTCAGTTCACGTGATATCTTTGAATAAGTTAGACTCGTCAGGGCGTGAGGACAGGACGTAAGTAAAACACGTCGGTATGGCTTTTACGTGTTTTTCTGGAATACCCTGTTTTGGGAAGAGGTTGGTTTTTCAGGAAATATTCATGCAGATATTTGAGCAGATATTTTGTGTGACTTAATTTCATTGGAGGGATTTTCAACTGAAAATCATGAAGTGACGGCTTCATTGAACTCATTTCATGAGTTCAATGAAAGCTCCATGGAAGAAGGCAGGTGTCTGGACATGGGTGTGTCATCGTTTAGCAGAGTAATCGATCTTTGTGGCAAACATATAAATCGTATATGATTACATGAATCAAACTGTTGCCAATCGAACGTACAGCACGAATATGCTTGCTTGTAACTTATAGGAATCGGACTTCCAGGAAAATGGAAGACTTAGCAGTCCACTATACGAGTATATTGCGACACACCAGTTGCTACAGGGAGTTTAACCGTCTTGATTTATTCACGAGATTTTCGGTAAAAGAGATCGCAAAGAATTTTGAGCGATAACTTGAGGCATTCTAATGTAAAGCGCTTTGAGGAAATATATTGCCAATCGGGCGTCAAAACCACATCCCCGTTAAAACACGAGAGCTGTGTCCGCTTAGAAACTTTTATATTTGGCAATGCACAGTAAATGCGCACGAATGGATTCGAAATTGACAATTAAAAGATTGTGATCTTTGCCTGCCTCTTTTCAAAGTTTCCCCAAGAAACTCGAAAATTCTTTTGCAGGAATCTAGATGTGAATGAACATGGAGCCAGATGTTTGAAATGCACGCGATACAGCATGCAACAACTCGTGACGCGATGTACAATTTTATTTTCGAGGGCCTTATAAATTTGCCTTATCGTGTGTCTGCGTGGCAACAAGACGTTTCAAGCAGCTATTGGCCAAAACAATCCTGCAGAATGGCGCCAAGGCAAGGCCTGAGTTCCTGGTGGACGTTAGAATTCCCAACCATTCCAAGATGATCTCTCTTCAAGTGCTGATCTTTTTACTTCTAATAACCATAAAACCTGTCTCCCTGAAAATTCAAGTCACCGAAATCTGCGCAGCACGAGATGATGCCAGCAGAGATATCATATCGGAGCTGATCACAGAGCTCGGGGTGAAAACGGTTGTTTTCACGATCTGCACTGGGTCAGAATATTCACATGCCGTGGAGTCGCATGTGTGGAATGGCAGATTTGGCGATTCCATTTCGGTAGTTGTAAATGCTGTAAGTTCTGATCAACTTGCAGCTGAATCAGAAGTTCCTGATGTGAACTACCAAGAACGGTACTCCGACACGTGGAGACTCTTCTACAACATCAATCCGAAACGAATTGCCCACCTCGTTATCTGCAGAGAGCTTGTGAATGTTGACACACTGAAACGGTTCCTGCAACAACAAGGATCATTTCGCAATGACCACCGATTCTTTTTCATTGTCGGATCTGGGCAAAATATCGAAATGTTGGACCCGATTCCACTTGCAAAGTTGAAACATGCAATTGTTCTAAAGCCATTGCCTTCGAATACGAAGGAAGGTGGCAATTGCGCTGACACAAACATGAATAACAACGTCCTGCTATGGAGGCCTGTCAGGCCTAAATGTGATAACTGGAGGCTAACAAATTCACACCGAAGAAGAACCAATCGGCTTAGGTATAAACAAAACCGAATTGGGGATGATAATCAAAAGGACAGTTGGCTTTTTCCACTCTCAGAAGAAACTATTTTACCTTACGAATATCGCTCGCTTCGTGGAAAACAACTTATTAGTGTTGCTGACTTGGATGTAGTGTACCCCGAATTTCATGTATATTACAATGGATCCGCAGAACCAATTAGGGTAGATTACGCTGAAGCGATAAGTATTCTGTCGAGTAAGATGGACTTCACCACCGCATATCGCGTTGCTGACGGACCGCTCTCCGGAAAGCTGGAATCCAACAACACGTGGAGCGGTCTCTTCGGGGAGATAATTTCAGGAAAGCTGGACTTCCTTTTCGATACCTTTATCAAGAGAGACAGATACATTGCAACGGAAATGATTGGACTTTGGGAATACACTGGAGTAACGTTTGTCACGAACAGACCGGGGCCAATTGGTAGTTGGTTGTCAATTGTGTATCCCTTCGATCAGGTGACATGGAGTTTCACGCTTGGATCTTGGGTTTTAACTTCGCTTATCATGGGGATCTTGGATAGATATGTCTCATCAAATACCGAACGATTTGGATTTTGTAGGTGGTCAGCAGAGATCATGTCGCTGCTGTGTGGGCAAGCAGTTTCAAGACTGAGTACTTCAAAGGGATTGCGACCTCATTTAGTTTTTACCATGCTTGGATGGATTTGTGTGAGCCTCGTGCTCTCAAATGTGTATCGCTCGCTCCTCTTCAAATTCTTTTCGACGACACCAATGGACACGAGGCCAAATTCACTTCTAGAGTTGTACCACTTGAGAAAAAAATATAAATGGGGTATTGACCAATCTGTTCCGGTCATTAACGAATACTTCATGGATTGGCAGAACGTGCCAGCTCAGTTCACCTACAAGAATAGAGACAGGTCAGTTTCTGGAACAAAGCATTGTGTGATGCTAGCTACCAACAACAAATTTGCGTGTATCGGTTTCGAATCGAAAATAATATATGAGATTTTGTATCGCTACATGGACCAAGAAAGCAGCCCGTATCATCGTGCCCCTGAAAGTTTATTTGGTGCCTGGACCTCAATGATGTTCTCGAAGGAATTCCACTACAAGGACAGAGCGAACGAAATTTTTAACATTTTTCGTTCAGCTGGACTGGTGGACAAATGGCAATCTGATGAAAAGGCGAGACAGAAAACCTTGGCAAAAGAAAAAATCAGACGTGAAGGGGAGAAGGGTGATATTGCCGGTTTATCACTGTCAAATCTTTTAATAGTTTTTGTGATTTGGTATATTGGGCAATGCGCTGCTGTTGGATGTTTGACGACCGAATATCTGAAGGCAAAATGCATAAAAAAAAAGCCAGAAAGCTCTAAGACCAAAGCGCTATTTCAAAAAATCCCAAAACGCATTTGACCATAGAAAGAGGAAAATGGAGAAGTGCCTTGTGAGAGAACTATGATTTGAATCATTTTTCCTTTTGCTCAGTTGGCCGGCAACATTTCTCACTTTTGTGTTTAAAATACCTTATTTTTAGGCGAAACATTTTAACAGCGAGTTGACACCCCATGCCCTAACAAATCGCGCCCCAATTGTGAAAATGGAATATTCAGAAGTAGTTTATAGTTCAGGGAAGCATTTTGCACAGTTTGATGACATAATTTCTCTTCTAACGCTATCCTCCCCCTTTTATAGACGGCGGTCCAACCCGCCCGTCACGCTGTGTATTGAACGTCCGGACATCACGCATTTGCACCATAAGGCATGCCGATTTCGGGATGGATGCGACTCACTAATATTGCTCTCTATTAAAAAGTTCTGGGCAGATTTGAATGAGTTTGGTGTTAGATGAAAGCTAATAAAATGCAGATTTCAATTTCATAAAGAAGTTCCACTATTTCAACTCATAAAGTAACCAAAACGTTCTTGGGAAGCAAAGCCTGTTTCCAAAACGCCAAAATTTTCAGTGCTTTATTTTTCTGAATCTACTGCAGCGCAAAATTTTCCGTTGCAACATGGGTCCGACTTGCTGCAAAGTTGTGCATAAATACCTGGTCCACATTTTGACACCAAAATCATCCAAATCTGAGGCCATTTGACCAAACATTTCTCCTTCCAAAACAGCTACCATTTTCAATCACCATCACACAT
>JASGXE010008858.1:0-16409 GCA_030068105.1 Sinentomon sp. SZTP_YWyxl
AGAAAATTCAACGGATAGATTTGTGTTGTGAAAATTCCATTTCTATGCATAACGCTTATTCCTTTTCCATTGTTGCATTGAAAGATGCATCCGTCTGTTGAAATGGTCATTGAGGTCGACCTGAGGGTTGAGTTGTAATGGGAAAAAAAGACCCAAGAGACGCATGCCTAATTATTCCACTTCCAATTTATGAATTGTCTTCACGATTACGAAGCAGAAATAAAAGTATTTCGAGATTGCAACAAGTAAAAAAAAGCGAAGACTTTAATTTCAACGATGTGTAACGCCCAGAATATGTGACCAAGAAGGACCGTTGTAAATTTAGGGTAAAAACTTCAAACACAAATCAGCATACTGTGGTGGAAAGTTTTAACTATATTTATGTGTTAAAACTTCGTTCGGTGTGTTATTTGGGTCATGCGAAAGCTCTCAGAAACAAGCTCGAGATTTCACTGGATTGTCAATGAGATATGGCGCAGGAGCAAAGCAAAACCGTTTCTGATTTTTCTCCTGAACCTTATCACCCATGCATCTTTTGCGAATTTTCCACAACTGGGCGTTTCCTTTATCAAAAGGTTCTGCAACTTCAAGGGCCCATGCAGCAACAGCTCTTCATGATAAATTTCCTCATTCAAAAACCAGGCTGAAATCCAATCCGAACACCCACATGCCACACCACTCGACTATGCATAAGTTTTATAACAGATCCAAAGCTGAAAATGCCATGAAACTGAGAAATTCAACTGCCTTCTAAAATTGCTTCCCAGAGCTATTTACGGGAACAGATGCATGCATAGAACCTATTTGGGGTTTTGAAATAGGATCTGCACCTGGGGTCTTCTCTTTCCTGGAATATGTGTTGCTATAATATTTGCATTTTTCAATATATTTATTCAGATAACATACAATGGGATGAGGGCCTTATGGGTGTTTCGGCAAGTGGACGGAGAATACACCAATAAGGCAATAGACAGCCATGTATGGCTTTCTCAGCAGAAGAATACAGAGAATACTGTAAATTAAAGTTTTCCGTTTACAAAACCTTTTGACACAAGTTAGACCATGTTACGTTCGGAATATATTTCGAACAAGCGGTGTGTTTTAGGGCACTGCTTTGCTGTCACTGCAGGTTTTTAACACAAGCCTAAGTGTTTTGGAGCACACGTGTTTTGGAGCACATGGAATGTTCCAAATCGCTTGTGTGTTCTAAATCTGTTAAACAAACAGTGCTCTAAATTCACACCATCATGACCTACCGAAAGGAACGCTATACTATCTGAGCCTGTGCCCAAAAAGATGTTTGAAACGGTAGCGTTCTTTCACGCACAGAGACCTTTAGTTCACTGCATTTTTGCGCAGAGTTGCCCTGAGGTGTTAGCGAGGCTGTTTATTTCAAATGCATAAAAGAAACGAAATTTACGTTGACCGTGCCTTTCTGGGGCAGAAATTTGGTTGAAGATGACCGGGTTGGCGAATTTGGTTATATTCCTATAACAATTGCTATGCGGCTTATTTCTTAACCCCTTCGCGATCATGTTTCGAGCAAATTTGTGGTCAACGTTGAAGACGGAAATCAAAATGTCCTGGATGGACATTTTGATTCAGACGCACGATCATATTTGTTTGAGAATCACTGAGAACAATTGAAACTTAAGAGCTTTATTTTGCTGAACCCCAAAAAGTTCGCTGAATTGCATGCAACATTGAGGGAACCAAAATATTGATTTCTTTCCAGGTCTTAAACGTTGAAAATCGGAAATTTTAACTCTTTATCATATTTTCCTTGGACCAACTGAGACTGACGTTATCCTTTCCACCATTGTTCATCTGCACAAATATTTGAAAATATTGAGAAAAACACTTAAATGAATGAAATCGGTGAGAGTGTAAGAATTTTTTCAGTATTTTTTCAGGTTTTTTCCTGCGTTTTCGACACAGCGTCCTTCAAAAATGTCGTGCCATGAATAATTTTCGCATGACTCTCAAAGCACGGGGTCAATGGAACTCCCCAGGTCTTAAATGCGCCCCAAAATGCATTCCGCACACTATTGCGCATAAACGAGATGCGAATTCCATTGCTCGCGTGCTTGCGGAAAAACCTCGAAATATCTCCTAATATTCTCCGGCATTTTTGCATGTCTGCGATGTCTGAATTCCGAACGGTATGAGGCAAGTGAACTATTTTGAAAGTGAAAGCCTTTTTGAGAGTTAATTTGGAACCTAGGAAACGCGCCAGAAGTTCCTAATGACTTTGAGAAGATTCCAATACCCGGGAGCGGAACAAAAGAGTCGTGGGCAAAAAAATTATGAATGCTGGCGTGGATAAAAATTTTGCAGTCACAAGCTGCAACACGGGGGATCATCGTCACAGAAATTGCGCGCAAGTCAGAACTTCTCGTGTGTCGTTCACCATGTACTCATACATGTGTTTTTCGAATTTAACTGTTGCCTCCGAAACTTTTTCTTTTCTTTTTACTCTAATATGCAAGGCGGTAGAAATTAAAGCGTCAGATTGCAACAAGGCTTTCTACAGGTGTCAGATTTTAACCTCGCTTGTCGAAGAGTATCTTTAATTTTTGCAGCATGGAGTGTTTGCAAAAATCTGAACAGTCGCAATTTTGTGCATGCATGCGTGACTACATTAATTTCGCCGCCACTATACAACGATTCCGTGTATTTCATGGTTGTTAAGGACGTAAATTGCATCGCGTCGGAAGCTGTATTTTCCATAGCCATTGCAAAATTATGCGGTTAGAAAATCCTTGCGAATTTGCGGGAGGATTGTAGAAAGCATGGGATTAAGGAGCTCCGCAGAGGCGATAGACTGCCATAGCAATGTAGAAATTTTGCAGTAATTTTGCTCCTTCAGCTTTGCCGTCCCGTCTCAGAAGCTTTGTCACCAACCGGATGCAGGTTCAGAACGTGGGCTATTGGAAGCGCTCGTCTGGAATTAAGGAAGCTCACTCTGAATGAATGACTTTTATTGTTGCATTACAAGCCATTCTGATGGAACCTGTGCGGGCATATGCAGAAGGAAATAATTTTTTTCAATTGATTAGGATAACAAAACTCCGAACTAACAATATTGCCCCAATACTACTTGCGTGCTGAAATAAAACCGCAAGAAGTGTCACCAAAAGAACCAAGATGAACATAAGAGCCCATGATGGTCGAAATTTTCATGGCAATCCACCTTTTCGGTCCTTCGTTCTGGATTGACGTAAGCACTTTTGCTTAAAAAGTAATTATTGCCATTTGTGTTGCAACACGGTTGCAGGGTACTTTTGTCCAGCGACATGTGCTACATACAAAGCGGTGACCTTAAGGTAATTGGCAAACCCGAGGTCTCGGAGATCGACTTTTTATTGGAGTACTTATTTGGTCAGTTCTCCGCTACAAGCGCACGTGATTGTCCTGAATGCAGGAATGTGCTTCTCCAGGAGTTTCAAGGGAGCCGATCCGACCGCAGCGAGTAGTGGCTGGCACTTCCATAGAACCTCCAAATTACGAGGAGCAACAGAACAAAAAAAGAAGGAGCTCAAATGAGCACATGTTTTTCACACTTTTTTCAATGTTAATCTCACAATAGCGCCATTATTGCGCAAGCAGATGAAAGATTATATATGTTTTCATGTTTCCTCGAGATGTTTTCACAGATATTGCTTGTTCAAAATCGTGCGCACAACATTATAATTACTCACGAGTTTTCTTTTTCGGGCGCCCATCAATGGCCATACAAAAACGTGTATATGGGCAGCCTTTTTAATCTCCACGAGACTTGTACATCAATAAACATATAATTTTTTTAGTTCAAGAACCAGAAACAGCAGGAAAAAGTCAAAGAAAATGGACTACGCCCTTTGCTAGATATTTTTGCAAAGATACCTATATGTTGGCTACCGACAAAGAAAACTTCATAATTACGAGAATAATTGCATCAAAAAATTGTTGCGAGTTTTATCCGCGCGCAGAGGTTTAAGATGGGGAACACAATTCTGCCTGCCCGGCTTTTTCACGGAACTTTCTGATGAATTTGGGCAATGCATGGCATGTATTTTTGCAAATATCACCTCGCGTCCTTTCATTGCAATGTACTAAAACCAATCATGGTCTATTTCAAGCAAGTACAACATGTTTCACCAACGATCGAAGAACCAAATGTCCATGTTACATGTGCGATACATTTTCTTTTCGTACGTTTTCTTACTTTCTCAACGGGAGTTATTCGCAAAGTTGAATTGAAATTCTGTACTTTTGGAGTTTGCTCCTCTCCATGTTATACATGAAACTCAGATATTCTCGTGTGCAATAACTGCAACAAAATACACATTAGAAATAAAATAAAATCAATTTGGCAGCATCAACAACGTTCGGGCCAAAAGAACATGATAACATTGCTTCAGTCAACAATTGCCTCAAGATGGCATAAACTGAACCACACCTGCCTGATAATCAATATTGATCAGAAATGAAGCCCGGTGGCGTGAGAAGACTAAAGAAGGATGAAATTTCCGGCACTGATCATAGAAGAAATTACGAAGCCTGCACTGCAGGAGAGGAATTCTCAAAGGCTGTTTAAAAAAGATCGAGAAATTGCCGATATCCCTCAAAAAAGTTTGAGATCTGAGCTTGTAAACGTGATCTCGATGCGATTGAATGTTGGCATCCACGCATGCGGCTCTAGAGCCGCATGGTGAGCCTATCCTATGCCCAATGTCATCAAAATAAACTATGAACAGTAAAGGTCCCAAAAATGATAAAAGTAAATAGTTCCTGCAAGACTCGTCAATATGGCCTAATTATCTTCCCTATTCTGTCCATGACTGCAAAAACCGTTTCCAAATTGTGGTGGAGAGGAAATGTAGCATTGCCCGTGCACACGTGTGTCTGAAAAATGCTCCAAGATGCTGGGGAGTTTGAATATTGGATTATGCATGTTGTTGCATCAAGAGTATGTCTGAGCAAAATCATGTTTCCAATAAGTTGCTGGGGAGTTAGGAAATTGTTTTTTGTTGGAAGCTCACAGGATTACGAGTATGCGCATAAAACATGTTTCCAACATACTGGGGGCCACTGAATTAGATTATAATAGGACGCAAGATGCTTGTGAGTTACGAAATTGGATTGTGCTTAGGAACACGTCTCCATCTCCAAGATGCTGGAGACTGAGAGAAAATTGTTTTGTGTAAACAGGATCACGTCTGCAAAAAGCCGTTTCCATATAAGTGGAGAATTTCAAGCTCTGTCTCCGAGCTATGGGAATGCCGCCTGAAACTGGGGGAATTTCAATGATTTTAATGGATTCCGTAGCGAAAATTTGATTTGCAATATGTATAACATCATTGATTTTTGGGCCTTTTCCATTGCTGTGGATGGAGAGTGCATCCACATGTAAAAAATTGGCTCACTTAGGCTGACTTGAGGAAAATGCCGTGTGAAGACAATTTCCATCACCCTGTGTTGTGGGTGAGAAATTCCTCATCATTCTTCGCTCCAGGAAACTCAAAGACGTGCCAAGCAAAGTTATGTAACCTCATCCCATCCCATCACCATGCTTTTTTCTTCCAACGTGTTACAACACGAATTCGTCTCCGGAAGAAGAAATCAGCGGTCACGAAAAAAGGATGAGTAATTTTGTGATCATTATCAGCGGATTTAATTCTGGCTCTCTTGTCCGCGTTCGCGCCCAAAAAGAGCCCCGTTTCAGCCTTTCTATGCGGTCATTAAAGCATTTTTTCGTTTTCAAAGAGATTTCCTGTGTCATTCCACGGACCACGTCGGTTTGCTTTTTTTGTGTTCGTGCACTCGCTCTTATGCCAGCCTTGATGGTGAGTCTCCCGGGAAAATTCTTCAATTGCGAATTACATTCCATTCATGGAGACTGCCTTCCGCTGCTGATTCTGCCCCAGCGGCGTACAAAGCCAGGAATAAAGTGGGGACATAATGAAATGTGCATGCCGTTTCTCGGAGCAAGCTGTCAATTCTGATGCCAGCAAGGTGGCCCGAACGAAATGGCTCGTATCAAGGGGTTGTCCCGCACTCGCACCGGAAACAATTCGAAATTCTTGCACCACACATTTGGAACAATGCTCTCTCATTTAGTTATGGCATATTGTGGGGTCGGAGAGAGGACTTTTAGACATTTCCCGTCCTGTCAATTTTGCAATTCTTGAGCATCCCCCACATTTACGAGGCCTGACAAATTTGGGTGGGAAATATGGGGAGTTAAATTTGTCATTCAGCACCAAGATCATCATCATGAACACCATAAAAACATAAAGGAACCCGTTTAACAAACCATTAAAGAAACCTGAATTGAAAGAACAAAAAAATGTGTGGACTCTGTAGAAAGGCAGCAGTTGCAAGTGCTCCGATATTCATTCAGCGTATAATAGCTCTGCTGAAACTCTGTCCGGGGTGAAACGTTTTGAACCACCCTCAACATGTCCGCGGCATGTTTTCAAAATATGGTTGAACCTTGCAATGAGCAGCTGTACAGTCACGCAAACAATTATGACTCCCTGAATGCAATTACCTTATTGGATCATGGGAGTCATTTTTGCCTCTGTGGGTGTCATTTTTTCCATGAGACAATGGTTGCAGCCACGGCTGGGCACGGCACATCCATGATACCAGACATGAACAGTCCCAGAAACAATGCCGACTCCCATGATCCAATCTAGGTACTTGTATTAAGGGAGTCATTGATGATTCTGTACCACAGCTGTAGATTGACAGGCAATAGGCGGATACCAACCAGTAGGTTGACAACAAGCAGTAGCCACTTAGGGCATAGGGGTCAGGTCAGGTTTGGTTTTCTTCAATTTAGAAAAAGGGCTGGCTAAACGGAAATCGCGCCCCGGGAATACACCAACAGAGACTTGATCGAATACGAAGTAACGCTCACCTCAGAGTTATGAGGCAATCTTCGTCATTTGATTCAATGGAAACATTTTGCCTCAACCTCGGAGTTGCGAGGAAAATTTTCATTATTTTTTCAATGGAAACAGTTTTTAGGGAGCCCACAACTTTTTGGGAGCTCCTCGGAGTTGTGAGGTGAATTATCGTCGTTTGATTCAATGTAAAAAAAAAAACAACTTACCTCACTACTTCGAGGTTTCTGCTACTTCGGAGTTATAAGGAGTAAATTTTCATCATTTGCTTCAATGGAAACAATTTACCATAAAACTCCGAGGTAGTGTTCCCTCGCTGTGTATCAAGCCACCGGCAAATGTTGATGTAAATTGGAAAGTTTTCCCTGAAATGTTGTGGAACAAGCATAAATTTAATGATGAGAATCGTTTTTCGGGGACAATTTGCCCGTGTACGCTGCTCGGACGCCCATGGCTTTGTGGCTCGCACCGGTGTTTTTGCCGATTTGCCTTTTTTCCGGAGAAATCATTGGCTTTGATTTGTCGAAATTTCGTGCGGTTTTTTTTTCTTTTCACGAATTGTAACGCGCATGAAAGCGCTTTGGTTTTTTGCGGCGACTTCAGATCTGCAGGAGTCATGCCGCATGCCTTTCCTCTTTCAAGTATGCGCATCATCACAGGACATCCCGTGTGCCTTTTTGCAGGTCGACATCCCTCAATCATGTGTGCGTGGACGTGGATGCAGGGCCTTCCAAATGTCCCATAGTAGACCAAAGAGGTTCAGCAATTCTATTCAACTGCTGCCTAGATCATACGAGAACCTACCCATGAAAAACCAACAGCGAAGAAACCAAAAACACGCTTCGGCAATCTGTCGTTGGTGACACGCAACCTTTCATATAAGCTAACTCAACCTGTTCAGCAAAGTTAGGGTTTGATTTGGTTAGGTCAGGTTGGGTTAGGTTTGGCTAGGGTTATAGGTCGGGTTCGCTTGAAAAAGTCTGTTTGTCACCAACGAGTACAATGCCCACGCGCTTCGATTTGATGTGAACTTCCATCACGGAGCTGAAAGTGATATTGATGAGATCAAGGCACTATTGTCACACTGAAGTGACACTTTTGGGAACATGATTTCGGTTCTAGATGAAGGATGCATCCCCTGCCGAGGGGGAACGTACCTGGTCCGAAATTTTTGAGTTAGAATGATCTAAAATTAGGTTAGGTTAGGTCAGGTTAGGATGGGTTAGGTTAGGTTGGGATAGTGTAATAGATATAGGTTTGGTTAGGTCAGGTGAGGTCAGTTTTACTTTGGGTTGGTAAAGATTTTGCGAGACAAGCAACATTCGATAAGTTTTTCGGACCAAAGTATCTCGACCCCCTGCCGATCCTGATGGCTCACCACCAGTCATCTTAAAAATTTTTCGCCGCACCAACTGTTATACTTGTCGGTACTGCCAATATTCGAGGCACTGTTTGTGAAACGTCGGAAATGTATGCCTACGTTGTTGGACTGCCATTGGCCTCAGTTATTCATGGGTGTCTTGCATCAGAAGCATGTATAGTTGCCAAAAAGTCCACGTACCAAATCATTGTTTCGGCCACTGGAACTACTGTCCTGTAGGCACCTATAGGCCAGCTTCATCAGCGGTTTCAACATCGTTGTCCGTCTTTATCCGAAATCTAAATCCAAATTCAAAAGTCGTTCGCCGTCCCAGGAATTCAGCATCGTAATGTCCCACGACTAAAAATTTTTAGACATCCCGAAAGATTTCTGCCAGCAGATCAGAACACATGAGTGCTCCTTTCATCAATGATTTCTGAAAGGCGCTTCCCTTAGTTTGTTTCTTCGTTTGATGAGTAAATTCCAGAGGGGCCTGGAAATGCACAGACTCACAGCCGTGTATGTAAAACAGTTTGGCATTTTAAATGG
Organism: Sinentomon sp. SZTP_YWyxl; assembly: GCA_030068105.1. Classification (NCBI taxonomy): domain Eukaryota; kingdom Metazoa; phylum Arthropoda; class Protura; order Sinentomata; family Sinentomidae; genus Sinentomon; species Sinentomon sp. SZTP_YWyxl. Next base: position 8,803 of record JASGXE010008858.1, read on the forward strand.
AAAACACCGATCCGGGAATGTGGGTTCAAACCCGCCATTTTGTTTCCTTTCATCGAATCCAAAGCGACGTTTTTGGAATCCACTCACTCGCGGATTTCTCGCTGTATCTTGGAAAGTTATCATCCGATTTGAACAAGGTTGGGGTTTTTGGAAAGAGGACGAAACAGGCTTTATATTTTCTCTGAAGAAAATTTCAAACGGCTGGCAAACAGACGCGCAATCGCATTGTGAAACCAAATTGACCTTTTTCCACGTGAAAAAGTGTCGGCCGTTTTTTCGTGGTTTCTGGGAACCCCGACACCGAATACCAAAGTGTTTGGTATGTTCTTAAAACTCATTTTATGCTCAACAATAAAGTCCGCGACGGCACCCACCTAGCTGGTTCGAGAGTCGGGCTATGGGCCAAAGAGTCGCCAAACCCACGGTCAAAACTCTCCTCATTTTACAATTTCAATCGGCTTCACAGCGCGACTGTGCAAAAATTTGCAGACGGATTGATTTCTGCTTTCCTAGAAAGAAGCCCGAATTTGTCCCCTTTCTGAAAACCCCGAACATATTGAAATCGGATGAAAACTTTCAGAGATATGCCAAGAAGTCTTCATGCGCGCGCGCAAAAGAATGTTGTCCGCTGACGCGACCAAAAGGCAACAATTTTGCTTGCTCTCTCCCGATTTTTCTCCGCCCCTCACCCGTTTCAAAATTACCATGGGAATTCCCAACTGTAGTCTACACAAGGCTGTGCACAGACTATATGAGGTAATAAAAAAATGAAATTGATGTAGAATCCTTCGTTATGACGTATTTTGAGCATAAGGTTGGAAGATGTGTCAGTAATTATTGGGATTGATGAGTTCGACTTCATTGCGAGAGCATGCGGAAGTCGAATTTTGTTACGCACATCCATTACAGTTTCTTTTCATACCTAAAAATCTTGGGACACGAAGGAATTTTACCAACCCGAAGACAGCTCACAAAAGAACTCAATGCAACCGTATGCAGTCAATTGATAACCAATATTCATCGGCATGCACTGGTATCTCAAATCAAGCAAAGATGTGAAAAGTGCTGAATTCGAATTTCTGGTCATTCAACTCCGGTCCGCGTCGGACCACGTTTTTGTCTTTGACCACTGAACCCAAACTATTGAGTTTTCTCTGGAGAAAACTTTCACAAAAATTTAGCCACCACAGACACGACTGCAACCATCCCCACCTCCCCGAAAAAGAATTTTCGGGATGAGGCTCCACATCTTGTAAATGGGAGATCGGAGCAAATTTTGTTGTTGAATATTCTTGTTGGCAAGGGTACAAGAAACACGTCTGCGTTCTTTAGTCCGCTTCAATTTCTGAACACTCGTGAGATCTTCAGCCGGCATGGGATTTATTTCCTGGGACAGACGGTGGAAGAGAGAATGTCATTCGAATGTTCCCCCTGAATGGTATTTACTTTCTGTTAGGAGAGTAGTGTTGGCATGGACGGTTTGTAAATGTTTTACATTTATTTATTTATTTATTATTTATTTATTAAAAAGCAATACTGCCACGAAATGTTATGGTGACAGATCGAGTCGATTGGGTAAAAACACACATATTCAACAAAGACACAAGCCAAAACTCGATAGCAGCGGGAAAAAAGTCAAAGCACACTAGGTGCGGCGCCCAGGGATGCCATGGCTCGTGAGATAAATGGAGATGAGGATAGGAGAAGATTGTTCCAATCTCTGGCTGTCCGGGGGAAGAATGAGTTGAAATAACGGTTTGTTCGGCAAAAAGGGATTTCGACAGCAAGGCCGTTGTCAGTTCTGCGTTGGAAGGGCTTGATGGGATAGGAAGGAGGCATATTAAAATTGAAAGAGTGAGTTATAATTTCGCAGAACAGCTGGAGCCTGTGCTCTTTGCGCCTACTTGCCAGAGATGACAAGCCAAGATCCCTCAATAAACCGGATACACTGATGTCTCTGGTGAAACAGTTGGTGATCATACGGGCTGCTCTTCTCTGTACCATTTCAACATTGGAAACGTCTTCCTGGCAGATTGGGTCCCAAACCGCACTGACATACTCAATTACAGGCAGGACAAGGGATACATACGCCTTGAGTTTAGCTTCTCTGGATGCATATCGCATGTTCCTGTGGATAAAACCAAGGGTCATTTTAGCCTTCTTACGGGTAAAATTGGCGTGGTCTCGCCAGGACAAATCATGGGAAAAGAGAACACCCAGGTATTTAAAGGTTTTTACAGTTTTGATGGGCTGATCGTTTATCTTGTTAATTTGTTCAGCAACGGGGAGTCTGGAGCGCTTTGAAAAAACCATGGCCTTTGTTTTTGATACGTTGATTTGCATTCCCCAGGCGCCACACCAAGAGGAGACCAGGTTGAGGTCCGACTGCAGGATGGTATTATCGTCTGCGGAGACAACTGCTTTATATATCACGATATCGTCCGCGAACAACCGAATGCTGGAGCGGAGGTCTGCACAGACATCATTTATATAGATGAGGAACAACAATAATAATATTTCCTGGGATTTATTTCCTGGGATTTATTTCCTGGGACAGATTGTGGAAGAGAGAATGTCATTCGAATGTTCCCCCTGAATGATATTTACTTTCTGTTCGGAGAGTAGTCTTGGCATGGACGGTTTGGAAATGTTTTACATTTATTTCCTGGGAAAGAGGGTGGAAGAGAGAATGCCATTCGAATGTTCCCCCTGAATGATATTTGATTTCTGTTGGGAGAGTTGTATAGGCATGGACGTTTTGTAAATCTTTTACATTTATTTCCTGGGAAAGAGGGTGGAAGAGAGAATGCCATTCGAATGTTCCCCCTGAATGATATTTACTTTTTGTTAGGAGAGTAGTTTAGGACAACATACAGCGTTTTGTAAATGTTTTACATTTAGACAGCAGTCGGGGTGTGTTTTTCTGTAAAGGCAGTAGTTTAGGTATGGACATTGGTATGTTTTTTAGTCGAGGACTTCGCGGGTTGTTGCACTCGGCATGTTGGAGATTTGATTCCTCTCTGGGAAAGCGGCAAAGGTGTTACAGACAGTCGTTTCAATCGATATTACACTGAATATGAGTGGATGCAAAATTGTTGAAAATTTTCACCAAAAAAAAAAAGGTCCAAAGTGGCTGGCAGCTCTGGCGAAGGAGGAAGATGAAACTTTGGCAGTCCGCCGCGCGTCTCCAGACGCTTGATGATTGCGGCCAACCATGCTGAAATTGAGAAAGCGCGGACACAAAACCGGATTATTGTTTTGAAAAACAGCGGTGGATATCTGAAAGTCGGTTCCCGTTTAATCCAGAGTTTGCGGTTTCACGAGACGCATAGCTCGTCTTTTGGAAAACAAATAAGGACCTGTGCATTTTATACAGTGCAGCCATTCACTACACTCTAATTCAAAATGTCTTAAAGTAAGTCACTTTTCGCCCATTTAAGAGGGGGGACACTTTTCAGATACCCCCCATGACTTACTTTAAGATAGGACTTAATTTCAGACATTTGGGGGACATTTTCAGACACCCCTCCATGACTTACTTTCAGACAGGACTGAAATTCAGACACATTTTAAGATTGAAATGTATCTTAGTGTCTGAAATTCAGAGAGGAATTCAGATAGCAAACTGTCTTTAATCTTAATTTAAGATACAGTGTATCTTAAATTCTGGATTCAGATGCACTTTGTGACGGAAAGGTATATTTGATCCTGAAATACAGATGTGGATTGTCTCAAATTATCTCAAGTTTTTCAGACAAGAATGAAAAAAGGTTCAGCAAACCATGAAGTTCACTGAATTCTTGCACTCACTTCCTGATACAATTGACATCACAGTTACATGAACAGGAACAATCATTGAACAGCTCTTATCTTAATCATTCAAGAGTAACAATCATTACACATTAAGACTATAACACTAAATCTGAAATTAAGGATGGCCTATTTAACATCACAATTTTTTCAGAGCAGAAAACGTTGAGTGTTGGGGAATTTTGGTGCTGGTCAAAGGCCAGGATGGAAATTAGGAGAAATTTGCTTTTAACAGTAAAATTTTAAATGTGATCTTTCATTGAATACAACTGATATGTTTCCTCATATCATTTCCAATTTTCTGTTTTCTTACATTTTCGCCCTTACTTCCGATAATTTAAGACGGCATATTGCTGTCTTAAATTAAGACAGCACAGCAGTTGCCTTAAATTATTAAGACAGCGCAAACTGTCTTAAATTTAGACGGTGCAAACAAGGTGAAAACTGTCTGAAAATCTTAAATTCGCATGAATTATCTTAATTTAAGATTCCAAATCCAAATTAAGATAGAATTTTAAGATAGGATTAAACATTTCCACCTATCTTAAATATTTTCAGACGCTTATTTATCTTAATAATTCGTTCTTGTCTTAAACTAAGAGATTGCAGCAGTGTTTCAGATACCTGCTGTCTTATTTTAAGATAATTTTTCAGTACGTGATCTAGAGTGTATATAGGGTTGGATCAGAGAGTTTTCCCATTAGCTATTCACACATAGCTGTTTGATCCTGGTCGCAGAAAGTTCATTCGAAAACCAAAAAGGTAAAACGCAGCTAGACTTCCTGTCGGCAACTTGAGCCGACATCCGCACCGTCGGGTCATTTGCGATACAGCACTGAGGACTGCCATTGCGGGTCGTCATGTCCGTCGAAGTTTCAATCTCTGCCAGCCAAGGCAGAAGGTCCCTGATATCGCAAAGAAGTTCCAAATATCTAGTTCAATCCCTTACCCTGACCTAAACCGGATATAACCATAAGTAATTGGTTGTGTCATTGCATGCTCGTGCATGCAGTTCAAAATGACCGCCTTTTTTGGTTGATGGGACAACTGGATAATATCTCTCGAAAGTCGAAATCCGTATCCGTTTTCAGAGCACGAAATATCCCGATTCGCTCTCCTAAGTCTAGTCCGAAACGTGTCTGGAATTCCAATTTTACAGCTGGGTCAAGGGTGTTATAAGTCCTTGCGGGCATGGGGGAGATTCCGCCCCCAACTGTGTTCCTTCTCCTCTCAAACCTCCAATTAATTCTGTTCATGTTTTTGCATCCTGGCATTCAAGCGAGCGCTGGCGATGCCAATGACGTAGAAGCCTTTCCGGAGCCGACATTCCGATCGCCCTTTATTTCCCTCATCTAAAGATGCCTATTGATTGTGCGGTCCATGACTAACTTCATCGTGGGGCGACTAACTTCATGGAATACGGGTTTTCTGCATGGGTTTATACGAGCATCCTTCATCACACAGAGTTTAAGGCTTGCCGAGTATACCTATGGTAAAGCTGCTCAACTCATTGATATAAATGAAAAAAGAAACAAGTATTTCAGAAATACAGCTACAAACTCATACCAATGTCTTTTCATGCTCATACGAGTTTAACCCATTTGCAAAAATGGGAACTTACCAGCGGCCCCAATTGGCACTGTCAAGCCAGTGGACCCCTCTTGAACACTGTCAAAGGAACATTTAATTCAATTTGGGGGGTTGGATCGTAGACAAATTGGGTGTCGGAGCACTCATTTTTGTCACTGAATATTTTGTTTGTACTTTACTCTGAGAAACTCACATGCAAAAATAGGACGTTTTTTTACATAAAGTTTACCGTCAAAGGCCCCTCTTTATTAGGGCCCATTTTGGTGATTTCGGGCGGCTGTAGGTATCTGGGGATGGGGGGCCGGATCACATTTTGTGACTGCACAAGTTTGATTCCTACTGGCATGAGGAAACACTCTGGTATGGTTTGTCGGTGTGTTTCTGGAACACCCTGCATAGGCCTCTACCCCCGCCGTAGTCTTATTCGAACACGGGCGTTCATCATTAGCTCTGAATGACGCATTGAAAGCGGTGCATATCAAATTAAGGACATTCATTTATAACGCGTGAAACTATACGAATATGATAGAGCTAATTCCTAAAATTTAGATCGTCTCCGTTGTGCAGTCCTGGCTTTTGGAATTTCTCCAGTGCTCGAAGACTTCCATCAGTCAGGTAAAATGGACCTTCCCCGCAGAAATACTAACCTCTCCATAAATTGTTAAAAATTTTGATTACAATGCTCCAAGTTGACAAGTTGAGCAGGCATAAAGGCATTTGCCGATTTTGTGTATAATTAATGACTTTATCCTCTTAGGTAAATGGCTAGGAATGAAATGTGTCATTAATTAATTCTCGTGGGTGGCTGGGAATGAAATGTGTCATAAATTAGTTATCGTGGGTGGTCAGTAGCCTGCAATGGTGTCCTATGTGGATAGTTTACAACTGAGCTTTCGCTGTTTAGAGGAAATTGTCTGCTGTGGTATGATGCTTAACGATAAAACGCCAGATAAAACTGGGTAAAACGCCAGAGTTTATTTCCACAGGTTCCATCCCCTTTAAATTGCTGCCGGGAATAAACCCCAGGATTGATTCTGGCATCACCATGTTGTTGTCAAGCATCATTCAAAATGGAGCAGGCAGAAAATGTTTCCAGGTCATTCACACATGAAGAAATTGAATTGAATTGAATTGAAATTCTGTATTTTTGTAGTTTCATCCTCTCAATTTTTACATGAAGTGTTGACATTCACAGTAAAATGCAACAAAACACATTTTGGAAAAAAAACAAATTGATAGAATAAACAGCGTTTTTGCAATGATGTGTCGGGCAAAAAGAACATATATACACAGTGATATATTCTTGAGCCAACAATTGCTTCAAGAAGGCAATAAACTGAAGCTATGCACACCACCTCTCCGATAACAATATCGATCAGATATGATACCCCGTGGAATGAGCAGGTCCAAAGAAGGATGAAATTTCCGGCATTGCCATTCATCATAAGAAATCCCGAAGCCTGCCTTGTAGGAGAGGTATGCTCAAAGGCTGTTCAAAAACCCCACTTGGAAGAGAGTTCCACTGCGGGATAGTTCTGCCTAAGAACGAGAACTTGCCAATGTCTCTCTTGAAAGTTTGAGATCGGAGCTTGTAAGCGTGGTTTCTATGCGAGTAGAATGTTGGCATCCTTAGGAATTCAAGAAATTTTCTCCATCAGACACCAATATTCGCCAGGATCAGAAACAGGCAGGTCAGGCGAGTCACTCGCCTCCTCGACTGAAGAGAATCCCAACCCATAGTGAAGCTATCATAGCAGTGACACTACTATGGCGCCTCTAGTCACCCACAACGAAGCGTGCTGCCCTCCGTTGAATTTTTTCCAGTGCAGAAATCTGGCATTCACGCCAAGGGTCCCAAGACGAGACAGCGTATTCCAGGATAGGCCGCACAAGACTGAAGTAAGCTAGCTCCCTTATTCCAGGCGGACACTTCCTGTAATTCCTCCTAACAAAATACAAAGCCCTATTTGCTTTGGAAGTAAGCATATTAACGTGTGCGGAGACCAGTCAAGCTTGCTCGAACATTTTAACCCACTCTATAATCTCACTCTGAGGGAGAAGTAAAGAGCCATTCAGAATCTAATCAAACATAACATTTTCTTTCTCAGTACAAAAATTAATTAAGTTACATTTGTCGACATTCATGCATGGCCATAGCAGATCTGCTACACCATTCCTGAATGAGAGCCAAGTCACCTTGCAGTTCC